>JAPYZO010009819.1:7012-22284 GCA_030522905.1 Torymus flavipes | reverse complement strand
GTGTAGTATGAGCTTAATGAATAACGTTTTTTGTAATTCGAGTATTATTAATTATTATTTGATTTCTGGCTGTATATATTCGGTTTATCATTAAATTCGTTGATTTAATACCCGTTTTGTTTTAAATAAACAAATTCCACACACAATTTGTGTTTAAATTATTTATGTAGTTAAATTGCGAAATTATTACACAATTTGTCTTAAATTTAATTTTTACAAACATTTTGTGTATTTTTCATTGTTGAAATACTAATTAGTAGGCTCCGTTTTTAGCACAAAATATTGTTAAAACTAGAATCGATTTTTAACTGTGTTGTGTCTATTATATAAAGATCATATTCTATAATTGTTATTGATGAATATTTAAGAGACACAACGAGCCAAATAAACAATTTTACAATCCATATGCCTCAACAAATGTTTGTCCTAAGACGATATCAGGTACAATTCAGCTTATCACCAATCATATTTTCTCTTTCACAAGCAGTTAAAAGCGGCTACTGCATACGACTATTAAACTCTATATTTCTAAAAATGCACCAACCAGCGCGATTTCACTTCGGAGTGTCGTGGTTGGGAAATAGCATCTTCAATTGAAACGGCAGGAACTATCAATTAGCAAGGAACACCTCCTCCTAAAAAACAATTCAAGCAACGCGGCTAAACCGTATCCCATTGTTTGATTGCAGCCGGAGTTTCCCGGAGGTAAATAACCCCCTACGCAAACGCTTTCCCAGCGGCGAATCGTTGAAACACAAACGCGCGAACCAATCGCGCACTTAGAGCCCCGCGCGTGTGACAATATATATGTGCGAAGAGGAGGCAACCAAGATGCGCCTGGCGGAAAGAAAGAGAGAAGAAGAAAATTAGAAGACAAGTTTTCTTTCTCGCTTTATCTATATTCCTGCCAGTGTTAACCAAAGTTATGCTCCTTAGTGGTAGCGTTAATTAAAAGTTTGAAACTTAATTAACTGCGAAATCGTCGAGCAATGCCATATAGTAACTATATACCTTTCAGGCCAAGCGTTTTCCAGTAAAAATTCAATCGGTCTCCTTGAATTTAAATGATGGATTATATAAACCGCACTGAAAAGTTCGAGCCGCGGCGTTCTAACGACAGCGAAAAAATTAGATGCATAGATATACACACGCAGTCGGTGTTTTATTTTCTTTCGCCATTTTTTTCCTCTTTCTCTCTCCTTTACAAAGTAACGACGTGACTTTCAGTTTGCTCTCACCGATGTGTTTTTACGCCCGTTTGACACATCCTTCTGTGTTTGACCACCTTTTCTAAATTCCAGCGTGAAAGTTGGAAATTTAATTAAACGGCCACCATTCATCTGTTTTTAAAGTCGGTCATAATTCGCACTTGAGTGATCTTTTTTTCTTTCATCTCGCGCTCAAGATAAATAAGGGATAGCGCGCAGTGGAAATTTTATCAGTGCGGCTGTTGCAGAATGCTTACTTGCGTGTGCATGAAGCTGATGGCCGCTGCTGCTGTAAAGCTCGGTGTAAGCAGTGTATATATGTCGACGCGCTTCGCTAGCTAAGCTGTACAAATAAAGTTTGTTTACCTCCTTTCGTATTTTCTGCTTAAATGTGAACGTTGGATGTAAATTCACTGTATTACATTGTGTAACCGAGGTACAAAGTTAATAAACTTGGACCAAGAGGTTTTTTTTTAATAATTTTTAAGATGAAATTGTCTCCGGTTTATATTTTGTGGCGGGAATTGTATAGTAACAAAATTTAATTTAAAATTTTCATTCTTGACTGGCAAAATAAACTTTTACTTTTTAAGTTGTATATTTTTTTAAATATAAAGATTTGTTGACCAATGATTTCACGGAAATTTATGAAACCAAAGGTAACATTTAATAACTCTAAAATCATCTGCTTTTGTACAGAAGTAATTGGTTATATTCGTCAAAAATCAACTTTCCATGCATATTAAGGCAGGTAATGGGTAATTTATCAATCTATTCTTTCATCGAGGAAATTATAAAATTAATTTAATTTTATTCAAAATCGTCAAACAAAAAACTTTTCGATGCATCGATTACATTGTTTCATACGTAACGGGTCATTTTTCAGAGGAGAAAGTTTAATCTATGGTCCAGGCTCATTCAATCGTAGCACGTGAACTATTTTGGTTAATGCAATCGCGATGAAAGGATAATTGAATTTTAGCTTTTAAATTAATTTTTAAGGAGATAGATAAAAAATGTTTGATGTATCGATTACGTTGTCGCACATGCTTTTCGCATCGTTTGTCATCTCGTTCAAGTTAAAACGCGTAGTTTGACACATTGTGTAATGGAACTGTATTATATCTTCAGCAGCTCTCTAGAAAAATAAACACAATAGATAACGACATCTTTATGATAGATTGCGAAGTTGTTTGGATAATTTGAAGATGCCAAAGGAGAATCATCATCTTCGTAAATTTTATTATTCCTCGTAATCATTAGTAATCAAAATTGATGAAATATGTATATTCCGTAAATATATTGAAAAAACATACAAACTTTTGTATAAAAAATCACTCTCCGTGAATGAACATAGATCCCTACTAATTAATACTAAAAAAGAAATCGCAGCATATCCATAAAGACAACAATCTGAAAATCAAAAAGTAAAAAAAAAAACCAATCGATCCAAAAACCTTTTACCCGATCGAATCTGAAATTCCCATCCAAGCCATAACCATACGGAAATCGTTACATCGCGATCCTGCGAAATGCCCTTTCGAATCCCCGGGCTCTCGTACAATGCAATCAGTCGCGCCTCATCTCGGCCATTCTTCAGAGGTGAACGTTCGATCGCGGATCTCCTCCACCTCCTCCAAAAAAAAACAACCTCATCGCCAATTTTATACCCGCGTGCGCGGACAATGCTTACGACCCGCGGCGAAAGCGAAAGAGAGAGAGAGAGAGACAGTCACATCAGACGCGCGCGCTACCGTATAATACAAAGACACCTCTCGCGAGCGCACGCGAATGTATCATGGTCAAGGTGAGGATCTCCCGCGCGCGTAAAAGTTTTAGGGTCACGTAGATTGGAATGCGCGCAGGTGCGGCGGCGGCGGCGGCGGCGGCGGCAGCTACTCTTCTCTCAGCAGCAGCCGACTTTCTTCTTTCTCCTTTTCTCGCCACGGACTCGCGATGATCGGTTTCGCTCGCTCGTGTGTGTGTACGTGCCCTAAGGGACCTGTTTCTTCCTCGTCATCGGGCGAGCTTTCTTTCGTCCTCTAGCGGGAATCCACTTTCCATTTCCTGGCCTCGCGGCGTGTGAGGTTATTGGTGTTTGATTTTACGCGGTGAGGAGGCTTGAAAGATGTGTGAATGGCGTGAGAGGCGGGACGAATTATATATGTGAAATTACAGAGGCTGCGAGGTGTCGTCGCACCTGGTTAGGGTGATAGATCATTGAGGTATTTAGGGAAAATCGCCCGGTTGACAGTGGAAATATTGAAATGGAGTCAAAATAGCTTGGGTCAATAGGAAGCTATAAAGAAGGTGTTTAAGATCAGAGCTGATAAGAGAATAGGAAATTCAAATGTTTGATTTCTCGTAATCTCTTGATAGGGCGGTAACGTAGAATTTTAATATTATTAGATCCGGTTAAATATACGCTACCGATAAATATCGAAGTAATTTAATCTGTAATAATGTTTAGGATTTGAACGAAATTCTTGTTTATTATATCAATAATTTTACTGGATATTGTAATTTGAAACATTTGAGAAATCAAACAGAATTTGAATTAATTACTAGATTGAGTTAATCTGTAAGTACTTAGAAACTAGTCATTTATTGTGTCCAATGATTTATTGTCGATAAAAAATTAATTTATAAATCACTATAATTAAATCGGTACCTCATTAAATATAGATAAATAATTGGATAAATGCGCGTGACATGTATTATACTTTTTTATGAAAATTATCGGGAAAGCTATAATTCACAAAAAGCGCAAAAAATCATCCACAATGGATGATACTAATTAGTTCCCAGCCATTGATCAGCTTTACTTCCCAAGCAGACCTCTCGGCTTTTTTGGGTCGATCGAGTGATTTTTTCTCCGCCTCTTTCCCTCCCGCTCTCCTCTAGGCCCACGTCGTATCATAAAAATCCACTTTCCACTTCCTGCCTGTGCGCGCGCGGGCACCTATAGTCCATTCGCATCGTAAAAATGGCCATCGGCCATTCTTCTCCCGAATCGATTTCTTGGCCATTATCTGGCGGGGAGATTTTTTTTCATTCCCCGGCGGCCTAGGAATTGCGAGCAAGTACTAATAAACTTTCCTTTTTTAGCGCCTTCTCTCACGCGGTTTTTTAATAAGAGAAATTGGCTGGACCGACGAATGAAAAGATGATGAATTCTAACGCCGCTTGGGCCGGCGAGTTAGCGCGAAATTGTTGGTTAAATTGCGCCCGTTACGGCCGCGATATTAATACGGTTGTTGGAGAGTGTATAATTTTCGGGGTTTAGTGTAATAGCGCTGATACCGGAGTGTTTATTCGCCTGTACTGGCAAAAAGTGCGTTTAACGGTGATGAGAGGAGAGAAGTGCGTAATTTTTTCGCAGAAGAAATCAATTATTTTGTGGAAATTGTTAATTATATCCTTTTTTTATGAAAGGGAAAGTTGTATATGCAAAAATGAAGATTTTTAGTGCGTTGGCGAAAAAAAAATTATGCACACTATAATCGTATGTAGATGAGTTTTTCAATGAATTTTAAATGTTTACTTTATTTAACGGCTATATAATTTTATTTAATGACTTTCAATTTTCATTCGATCTTTTAGTACTATCCGCAGTTGAACCATCATAACATAGTACATAATTAACATTCACAACAACAATTATATACACGAAAAAAAAGGGAAAGAAAAGAAATATTTGTTCAACACAATTTGATTCTGAGTTTGGTAACATGTAAATAAAATCTCTACATTTTTTGCCAAGAAAACCAATAGTTTCACAAAAACATATATCTGTAATATATTTGTACGCCATTCCGCAAATTGGCACACATTTTCTAAACAATCATAGCCACCGCAACGCTCCTAATTTCTCTCTGCGTAAAAAATGCATCACCTGAACACATTCTTCTTTACCAACCATGAAAATCGCGCCGTTACGCTCGCGCCTCTCCGCGCACGTGCCGCCGTTGCCTCCAGCGCGAACGAGAGGCATAATAAATAGCCCGAACAATTGTTTACTCTAATTTCGCTCCTCTTACGATACCCCCTGCATGTATACATCTATATACCCATCATATAGACTCGCGTCGAAGCGAATGAAACTTTAGCGGCCTCCCAGTGGGAAAGGAAAATAACGGAACGGTCGTTTTCCCGTCGTAAATCGCGGCGCGGCGTCCTCTCGTAAAATCGCGAGCCGGCGAAAATTTTCGTAAGTCACGCGCATGCGCGAGAGAGCGAGAGTGTAGGCTCTTTTTGCGGCGTGCGTATATGGGATTCCAGCGGTTGAGGAAAATGATTTTTCATGCGGACCTTCGGCGCGCGGCTTTCGAAAGACGTTGCTGCTCTTTGGCGGTGCGATCAGGTAGGATGTGTGGGGATTTTTATAGGTTTGGGTATATAAGTATGTAAAGTTTAGTTGGGCAGACAAAAAAGTGTGTTTGCCAAGACGGTTTATGGGGGAAAAGTGTGCTTAACGGAGTCGTGTGATTCTTTTATTCATGGACTTGCAAGTGTTAAAAAATTCTGCTTCTGTTTATCATTTGATTACGTGTGTTCCTTTTTCAAAATCGTGATGTATTGAATATAATCACACATCTTTTACTATTTTACTAGCACCTGTTTCGGTAATAAAAGTGATGTTTATAATTTATACATCTTTTTTATGAAAATGTTGCAACAACCAAGATAATCTCCTTCATAATTGCATCAATTCAACTTACAAAAATCGTTTTCATAGCAAACCTTGAAAATCGTTGTCAGAAGCATCAGCTTTGTGCTAAATTGTTCATAGTCAATAGCTTACCCTTAAAAATGAAATTTTATACTCTTGAGTCTGTAAAATTTAATTTATCAAGTAAAAAATTTATACTATGAAGGTTTATGAAGAAAAAAGCATTTAACTAATCTTTCGCTTCCCAAAGACTCAAGGATGTTGCACGCCGCAATAATCTAGGTAACTCGTTTATAAATTTTTAAAATGTCGATGTTGATTGAGTATATTTAATGTAACAACTTTATAATTGAATACTTGGCGTTACTAACGCGAAAAAAAAACTTCATAAATATGGAATACACCTCTAAAAGTCAGTTTAAACGTATGTAATTTTAACTTGAACCTTCTTTTATCACCTCTTACATATTTGCACTCAAAAAACAGTTCTTCGTCTAAGAACATTCAAATAATAAAATGAAGAATTTGAGTGTTTCAACGATAGTCTTGATTATATGCGCACCCATCTAAAATAATTACATATATTAAAAGTTCACTCAACTGTTCTAGGGATTAACATTAAAAAAAACTTAAAACAATATTTATTATCCTTACATAAAATCTCCATTTCAAAATACCTATTTTACCATCAATTTTTATCAGCAAAGCATGGATTTGTCTACCATTACTACAACTCTGACAAAAGCGGAAACATTAACTGTTTGTAGAGGCGTATCCAAAATAATAAACTAATAAACATATTTTCTTACTTCATCATTCATAAAACGTCTTTGTTTTCTATTCTAAAAGTTCCAACACACTTTATGTAATATCAATATATTTAAATTAAGGCGAAACAACAAAACTGTATTGAAAATGTTATCTCTCACGAACTTAATTATGTTAATATACTTTGTGAGGCAAAATCTGCAATGCATAATTTTGCCGAAAATTAAAGATTCGTCTCAGATCTCGAAAGTTCCCGGTAAACATGAAAATAAAAGTAAAAAAGAATGAAAAAAAAACCACTTTCATTACTCTCTTTACTTTCATCTTTTTGAAAAGTTACGCCAACTCAATTTCTTATAATCTCACCGCGCGCATAAATTCACAGTAGCGAATTCTTCCTTATGACTCCTAATTTACATTTTTCACACGTATAAATCAAAAAGCCTCCGAAAAGAAATTGCGAATCCCGTCTCTCCTTCTCTCGAGGCGTGCGCAAACCGAGCAGCCACGGCAGCCGCGGACACAATGAAAATTAGCTATGCAAACTCGTAAATGCAACCGCCGCCAACGCTTTTACGACATTCGCATATATTTTTTTTCCTCTTCGCCCCGGCGCTAATACAACCCTCTCCTTTCGTTTCGCAAAACCCAACGCTCGCTCCACATTTTCGAGCGATACCTATAACTTCATTTTTAAATTGCTAATATCGACGCGAGCAGCACACCATGAATCCTATATACACTGCACGCCAAAGAGTGTGGCATCCGAGTTTTCTCGCCTCGGAGCGATGGCGGCCCGAATTCACGTGGGGGGCGCACCGGCTTTTATTTTCGCAAGGGTACTTACGTAAAGCGGAATTACAAAAGTCCCAGCGATTGCCCAGAATGGAAAAAACGCGGGGAGAGGGGGGGAGGCGGAGAGAGAGAGAGAGAGAGAGAGAGAGAGAGAGAGAGAGAGAGAGAGAGAGAGAAGTGGAGTTCTACGCATCAGCAGTAAAGCGCGAGCACTTTTTCTCTCTCCGCCTCCACGCGCAACGGATGTATGTAGCGTATTGTACACTGTACAGGTCGCCTTCCATGTCAACCTTGGGTGTATACCTTTTAGTATTTTATTGCAAATTTTGCAATACAATAGAAAAAAATCTCTATATTATTAATTTACTTTATCAATACACATAGTTCTCATATTTAAAAAAAATCTAACGTTTTTTTTAGTCCTCCCAAAATAACAAATTTTTTAAATTTCTTAGAAATAATGTAATCACGAGCTCATACACTTCAACCGATACAGTATAATCTTCCAATAACTATGAGCAGAGTACTTATACTGACAATCAAATTTTACTGCTGTCATTATTCAATCCATCAAGATGCATTCAAAAAATAAATTTGTATATTGCTTAATTATAATTGAAGACTATTCCTTGGAATGATGTCTAATAGTACCGTTTCTCCGTATTATTAATTTGATGGTACATCGCACGTTTTCTGCTACCGGTTTTCCCATGGCAGAGGCGTCATCGGATGCATCTTTGGTCTGATGTCACGGAAGTAACTGGTAATCTAACCCACTGTTATAACCTGGAAATTAAATACCGCTAAATCAGTAATCACGGCCGTTATGTTGCGCAATTTTAATCGACACTTTAAGAAATATACAAAAGGAAAGTTAGTGTGCGTATTAAACTTCAAAGATACAATGAATTCCTTTAGTTAATTCATCAATTATCTCCATTGTTTCGCTATATTTAGTTGAACTTGTATGGAAATACGTTATTATGTCTCTATTATGTTTCAATTTCAGATTCATTATTTTTCAAAAATATATACAAACACAATATTCTTTCCCATTTCTCAATTACTGTAAATTTAGTCCATACACCACACTGAGGTAAAAATATAGTTACTGTTACAATAATGTATGGTAAAAAATCGTTACAAACTTATTTTATAGTAAAAATTACTAGATTATATAGTTACATTTACGAGAATTATAGTTGAAACTACTAAAATATAGTAGATTCTACTAAAGTATCATAGAATCTATAACTATATTTCGACAACAAAACGATACAGTATAGAAGCGTCTACGCAATTTTTTTTAAGCGCAGCACGAATCTTTCACGCGGAACACCCTAGATGCACGAGCGCAAGTGGCCCGGTAAAGGAAACGAACGATCAGTGCGTACGGCCGATCGTAAATCGGACGCGATTAAACTGAACGATTAAAAATGTAACTTTGAATTCCGAGGCAATGCTTTACGAGTTAGCGCGTATACGGGCACGCGCAGTATAGTCTCGTTGGCTCGCTGTACGATTTCATTTTTATTGCGCGCAGCAGCACCGTATACGCACGATCGGCCACTTCGGCCCCCCCTTCTGGAATAAAAGTCGCGTCCTTAGGACTTCATTAAAACTTGTTGAACTTTAAAATCGATAGTTGTATCCGCTAACGCTGAAGTTTGAAATTTTCTCCAAGGGCTGTAAAAAAAGTACTTTAATTTATGTTCCAGTGGCGCAGGAGTGGTCATACAATTAACATTTAGTTGAGAATGGAAATGAAAAAAGTATTTAGAATGAACGATTTTACACTATTTTTCTATCAAACTACAGGTAGTTTGTACATTGAAACAAATCTTTTCTATAAAACGTAATCATTTTATTATTTGTCATCCAACGCCCATTGAATAACCCTCCATCCTCGACCCCAAGAAAGATATCTTCGACTGCGCGTACGTGCGGAACGACTTCCAACCCTTGAAAATATCCTCACCCGTTAACCCTTCGTCGGAAATTAAACATTCGCTGTCTTACCGCGCGCGACGCATAGAAGTAGCCTAATTCACGCGCTCGGGAGTTTGTTGCCGTCGCGCGTTATATATACTTACCGCGCGGATGAGGGCTAACGGCGCGACAAAGTTTTCGGGTGGGAAAAGTCAGGAGGCGGAAGTTGGATGATAAACTCCGGTAAAACACGAAAGGCCCGTAAAGTTTCCCCGATAATGGCCGGGCATCAAACCAATTTTGCCAGCGCGCGCATCATTATATGGATATTATGTGGACCGGGCGTCGACGGGTGACGCCGAAAACGCGTTTACTCCTCCCCCGATGGTAGCGGTGGATTTTTACGAGGTTAATGATGTGAGAAGAGGGTGTTGGAATATTTAGCGACGAGCTTTTCGTTGATTAAATTGTTGGGGGAGGTTTTTACCGAAATTACTGTCACTTGTTGTTTGACTAATGGTTTCATACTATATATAAACAGCTTATATTTCTAGATTGACGTTACTCGCACATAATTGAAATTTAAAATGATGTTGTTCTACATCATCATCGCTATGCTTTTATGATTTGATTTTATTTTTAGACCGACCATGAGAGGCTAATATTTATTCAATAGAAAACTATCTTCTCCTGGGTAGTTAAAAAGATACTTATACAAGAAGTACACGCAGAGTGATGAAACTTTAAGTACTTAAACAGTTCTCTTTCTCATAATTAATTTTGATAGCTGTGCAAACACATGAAAAAGTTTATAATTACTGGTTTTCTACATTTTTTTACTGCCTATTTTCCATAAATAAGATGGTATTGGATTAATTATTATCGACTGCGATATCGTAATAATTAAATATACTAATCGAAATTTAAACAAGTATTGCCTTTTTTAATAGACTGCAGTTATAATTCGTTTATTGGCAAATAAAATCTCTCCATAATCAGATACTCAAATTCAATTTAATAACGAGATAACAATCAATAATTATACCTCGTCTCTAATGTATGTTCGAAGCCATATAATCATCAACCTTAAAATTCATCATTTCTACTAAACCCACTTGGCAAAAACCATACAATTTCACCGACAACAATCGCACCGAAGCCCCTGTAGATCAGCTACTTTAAAAATATTTTGATACCCCAGTGGCATTATCCTCTATGTTTCTCAAAAAAGCGAAGCATTAATCCTCATTAAGATTTTTACTTCTCCATCCAGGGACAAGCATAATACAGTCCGCGGTATTCCCATATATACGCTACGTGCGCACACAACGTCTCTATTAACTCATCTCAGGCGCATTAGCGCTGCGGCGCGTAACGAAAGGAAAAAAGCGAGTAGGATAGGATGAAAGAAATCGAAAGCCGCGCCGCTTCCCGCTTCTTCACACTCTGCAAGATCATCCGTGACTTGAGTTGGCCGCCGGAGAGGATTTTCCGAATGGTAATGACGCTGAGGCCATCGAACTCTCATTATACAGGTGTATATGTTACAAATGATGATTTTGTTTTCGGGTTCAATGTCTGGAATCGGTTGCCACGTCATCTCCCGTTCGACGTACGGTTCCGTGTACGAATATCTTTCTTCATTTGCTTTTTATATTAAAAGGTATTCTCTTCGTGTGGTATTACGATTGTCTTCCGTATGAGTGTAGTTTTTTTCATTTGAAAAAAGTTCTAAAATTTATTTTAGAATTGGCCGAAGCGTCGAAACAATTTACGCAAAATTGTTGATAGGACTGTTAAATTATTATGTGAATTAAAAGTGAAAATAAAATTGTTTGTGAAATGCGGAGTAGGAGGTTTAAGAATACACACATTTAATTGTGAAATGCGGAGTAGGAGGTTTAAGAATACACACATTTAAATTACAAAAGAATACTGTGTTTCATTATATTTCTTGTGAAAAGTGAAACTATAATTGTACTATATGATAGCAGTAATACAGTAGTGCATCTTACTTTTACTTATTCAATAATTGTATAAAAAAAGTAAAATATTTCTATTCTTTGAATTAACGATAAATAAATATTGAAATATCTATAGATATTTATTCGACGTGATATCAAGATAACAATTAATCTATTGTCGAAGAATAAATATTAGATCTCATTCATAATAATAATAATAACAATTAATCATAATAATAATAGTAATAACAACAACAACAATAAATAATCTCTTTGGATCGATTGAGTGAAAAATTAATTGACTAGAAGTGTTTGATCTTTGGTAAAAACTATCCAGCTTTTAAATAATTAGGACATTTTGATGCACCGATCTTTTTTCGTCAGACAACCATGAGTTTCTCCATGCATTATTTCAGGAGAATCTTCATTCTTTCCTTTTTTCTGTTCAACGAGTGAAATTTCCAAGGTTCGCCTGTGAAAAAAAAACATTTTATTTATCAAAAATATCAAACAACGAATAAACAAGATTTACAAACTAAATAACTTACCTTTTAAGTCCTTTTCTCAGCAACCGACATCCGCAAGAACTTTCATAAGTCCAACGGCAAACGTACTTTATACGAAGCATACAAATTCGGCCGAGGACTCGAGGAAGAATCAAACCTAAAAATAATTTAATCTTAATTTATAGCTCCATTGCGAATAATTTAACTATTGAATACATATAGACAAAAGAAAAGATTTTTTACCTGGTACTTCTTCTACTTCTGACTTTGGTGAATATGCAGCATCAGTGATTGCACTTGTGATTAAGTAGGTGAATAATAAGGCCCACAATACTTCACTGTCAAGAGGCATATTTGCTGTCAACATTGGCATTTCTGAAAAATATATATTTATTGATTATTATTGAAGATATACTTTATACAAGAATGAATGATTTTCATAAAATATTATATTAATGTATTCCAACTCTAGCAATAAATTTTTGTAAAAATGACGATCAAATCTGAGATTTAAAAAATTATAGAATAATGTTTTTCACGATCTATAAACTTTGAAAATCACCAATATTTTATTTATGAGAATTTATTTTATTTTATTTACAAAATCACTGCTGTTTCTTAAATGTATAAGTTTTATTACTTCTTTCTATGATCCATTAAATACAGTAGCTATTGGAACGTCTGATAGCATAAAATTGATGAATTCGGTATGCATTATACTTTTACGAAAGTAAAATCATTGAGTGTCAAGTGAGTCAGCTCACGTTTTAATGCACGCTTTCAAGTCTGATATAGACTATAAACTCAAGAATAACTTCATGGTCTCTTGAACAGTGATTATAACAGATTACAATGCTGATCCCGGAATTATACATAATGCAAGGAATGCATTATTGCCTTTCCTTCTGTTTCTCTTACATACATTGTGTTATGGAAATTTATGAATTCATATAGTCTGATTCAGCAAATAGCTTTTAATTTACTAATTAGCTTCCCCTATAATTTTCGAAAACCCAAAAGAAAGTGCAAGGAAGTTATTACAAATTCATGTTTCAAGCGAAACCAATCATTAATTTTGGAAATTCAGTTTCATTCACACTCCCAATTAAGTATTGATTTGCAAATGACGTTCGTAAAAGCCAAACATAGTGTGACTTCTCAAGCTTTAAAACACTTTTTATGTATAGCAAAAAACTTAATTTGTCCGTTTTCTTGTACGTACCTAATGATCCAATTCAAGCAATTATGATAATGATGCGGTGCACTGAAGCGTATGTAGTGCAAACGCCGTAGAATCCCGGGATCTAAGAAGATGTAATGAGTTGTGGCATCGATCACGGCTCACTCGATTTATAAGGTTAACTGCCACACCTCATTGAATGTGCGAGTTTTTCTACTCGAGTTACTCTCTGTACCGGCATTGGAGCAATTATCGTGTTCTCGGCAAGCTTTTCCAGCACTCTTAATGCCTCTTTCGGTCTTTTAACAGCGATCCTTTCCGAAAAATATTGCGGTTCGGTTTATTTCAATAGGAGATATCTTATAGATTCGCGTGAAAGAAATGATTAATCGTTGAGTGGGATGCAGTGCATACTCATAATTAGCAATAAAATAATGATTGTACAAATGCATGGTAAATTCAGTTGTTACGATTTGTAAAGTACTCGTCATTTTGTATATTTACTTGGTATTATTGTGCTGATTACTTACAAAATAACAACAATAACAAGTAACAATAATAATGAGAAAATCTGGTAATTCAACTTTGTCAACAAACTTATGAATTTATTAGAATTTTAAAAACTATATATTCCAGTTACAGTTGCATAATTCTGATAACAAGCGAGTGGTAAATGTTTTTGTATTAATAAGTGCGAATAAAGTGTTCATTTCAATGTTATCATAAGATAGGAGAAGCGTGCGTGTCACGCAGAAGATGAAAAAGAGCAAACAAATGGTGCAATCATCAGTAAGAAGTAAATAATACAATGAGTCAGTGCAATGTTCAATAAACAAAGTAGTAAGAGAATTATTTCTAATAATAACAAAGAATGTTTTCATGAAAATCTTAAACAATCAAAACAACACAGTCTAAAATGAAACCTCGCGTATAAACTATAATCTCTAAGCTCTAAACTATACAGCAATTAATATTTGGACATGTTTCTCTGACAACTACTGCATACCAAGTACAAGATCGCGCTCTCGATCTCGACTTTTTTCCAGCTACCTCGGTGAACAATTAAAGCCCGCATAAATTCCAGGCGTTGCGCCAAGGGAGCTAAATAATTCAAAAGGTTGCGAAAATCGACAGAAATCTCGTCGCAACTATACCTCAAAAGCTAAACGAAGTAAAAAAAAATTAAACCCAAGAACTCTCGCTGCTGGAGCAGCAGCCGCACGTGCGCGCGAGAAAAAAATGAGGCTAAAGCGTGCGTATGACGCGCGAATTCCTTCTTGGGGCCGCTTCCTGACTCCGTCCGAAAAGGAGAGCACGCAACAAACTCGTCCAGATGCGTAAGTCCCATTTTCCCTGGAAACCGAGAGTGTGTCTATCGTCGTCGCCAGTCGTCGCATGAAAAGCTGCGGAGCAGCACTAGTTGAGCAACTATAGTACCTATACCTACGCCACGGGAGAGAGAGATGTGTATATAGATCGCTGGGAGAGAGATCGGCAGTCTAGGATTAGAGAGAAAAAGAGCTTTACTAGTTTTGCGCAATATTCCGAAAAACGAACGAGTTGAAAACTTCATCACGCGCGCCACTGGCTGCGGGTGTCAAACGAAAATGCGGGAATTTCGACTTCATGGGCTTCGCTCTTGTGCTCTGCGATATATACATATACTGTACAGAATTCGCTCACGCGCTTGGCGTAATTCGAGCGGAGATTGTTGCGAGAGCAGTCGCGTATATACGGCTGTCGAGGAGAGGAGAGAGACTCTGGGATCCCGGTGGTTTGTAAATTGGAGCTCGTTAATGCCGTCGGACGAGGTGTGAAAGTGCGCTTCCTTAAAAAGAAGATTTATTGGATGGTTGATTTATTTGATGATAGAAATGTTGAGAGTCCAAATATTTTAATTGTTGGCATTAGAGCCGCAGATCTGAGCGAAAATCTGCTTACGGTAGAATTTACGGCTAAAAATATATACTTTAAGAATATACTTGATAATGAATAATATGTATAATCAAGAAACATTTTAAAAGTTTATGAAAATGTGTGGCACTACATACATGATACGAGTCAAGTTAATTTTACACCAATATCATTTATGCAATTTAAAATGTACCTATATTTATCCTCAAAATTTGAATAGACTGAATATAGTTTTGTGACCACAATCGGAATCTGAGTAATTAGGCTGTTTTGGTTGAGTTAAAAGCCTGAAAATTCATAGGCTTTGATGGCATTACAAGTAATGCATTGCTATTG
>JAPYZO010009818.1:0-14154 GCA_030522905.1 Torymus flavipes | reverse complement strand
GGTATATTTCTGTAGAATTGCAATATGTGTGTACCTATTAATAATACTTTACCAAAGCTAATGAATATCGTAAGAGCTAGGAAAATAAAAGTGACGCTGGAAATGTAAGATTGCATAATACATCGCGAGGGTAAAACTGTGTCACAATGATTTTCTCATGCTCGCGGGGAAGACAAACGAGATTAAAATCGACCAGTCCGCGCACTCGGTTGACAACAAACCAGCCAATTGAATATTCCAGCGTAACGCGCATGCCGCTAAAAACGGCATCAGAATGCAGAGAGTGTTGACCATTCCGATCGACTAGGCCGATAAGTTTACTCGCGCCGTGCGTGCTCGCGGCCTTTTGACGGGTGAATATTAAAAATTATACCGTATAGCGCGCACGCGCTCGTGATTCGACTTTAATGCCTCCGTTATTTACGGCTCTCCCTTTTTTTCTGCACGCCTCAACCATTTTTCCATTCGTTAGCTGTTTCGTGGAAAAACGGTCCTGGCGCATCGGCTTTCGGCTATACATTGAAAAAGCTCGACTTCTGACATGGAAACGCAATTTATGGGGACGCACCGGGGCGAAATATTCAAAGAGAATGTAAATTTCAAATTTATGGACATTATAGACTCGCGCATACGTCTCTGTGTGTGTATAGATGCGTATCGCGCTGTTGTTGTTGTTTTTTCTTTCGCGCGCGGGTTCGAAGAGAGAGAGAGAGAGTCGCCTTAATACATGGCGCCGGATTAATAATAGAGGGGTTTATCGGGCGGATTTAGCATAGAAATAGCGTGTTTATCGATAACAATGAGTTAATTTGAAATTCCTCGAGAGGAAGTCTAAAGTATTCTTACGCTCGCGAGCTTTTGTGTCCAGGGGAAAAACGGGGAGAATGAAGAGGATATTATCAAGTTTAAATATTATACGGCGCGACCGGGTAATAACTCGTTTTCTCATAACCGAGAGAGAGGAAGATAGTCATACAATCAATCAATTGAATTTTAAAGAAGAAAATTCTTCATCGGTCGAGAAAGAGAGAGAGAGAGAGAGAGAGAGAGAGAGGAGGGAGGTAAAAAGCTCCCGAGTCAGCGCTCCGCTTAACGTAATAAACGCTGCACAATGCGGAACTTTGTGCGTCAAGGGCTTAAAGAAAAATGACCGTTTCTCTCGCTTTTCTTATTATTTGTTCATCTTCTCCTTCTCGGTCGTCTCCTTCTTCTTCTCTCGCTTCTTGTATTTTTGCGCTCGCTCGCGCGTGCGCGTAGTTTATTCAGCAAATACTCGAAATGACTTCGACGCACGCGCGGCGCTGACAAAGTGGAGAATAGTGTCGCGAGCCTCTCGCACACTTGCGCGCAGCTTTTTATTTCGGTTATTCTCATTACTTTCGAAATGGACGTGTGTGTATGTAGTTTCGCGAGAAATTTTTACTGCAGTTCTAAAGTCGAACAGTAGTCGTGGATGCGCCTCGTTTTTCGCGGAAAAGATAAAGGAATTCGCGCACGGTAAATATGTACTCTAGAGAGGAAACGTTGTGCGATCTGAAAGATACTTAAACTTTTGTTTTAGAAGAAGCTAATATTTACGAAGCTATTATACCAAGTTATTTGTTTTACTGAGCAGCTTGAAAATTGCAGAATTATTTTTATTGCTATAAATGAGGACGATTCATGATATTACAATTAAAGCGTTCACGTTCTTATCCGAGATTTACATTGCAGAATTTTCTCGAGAGAAAAGAAAGTAGATCTTGTCCCAAATGTCCCTGGCAATTTTCATATGTGCACCTCCTGTCTCTCGCAGTGACAAAGAATTCTTCAGATAAGAGCTTACATAAGGCTTCCGAAGAAGGATAGAGAAAACTGGAATAAAAATAGAACGAAAGTTCCTCCTTATTCCGGAAAATTCCCCGAGGTATATATCTTCCCATAAGATTTTCGTCTTTAAAATTTCTTGTTGCAAATATATAGAGCTGGGAGGGTAAAAAAAGTTGCCAAACCCGGCGAAGCGAATATTTCAGGTCACACACTCCGCGAACAGCGATCGTGTAATATAGTAGGTGGCAGATGACGGCTGCGGTCTCGTAGCGATTCAGAGCTGGGCAATTGGCAATCAGCGAAGATCTAAATTTAGTGTCGGCTGCGCTATAGCGTCAACAGCAGTCTTTCTGATATAGACGTCGATATCGCACCTTTTACAACTAGGTCACATAATCCAGTATTTGATAGCTGGAGAAATATAAAAGTTACGAGCTGTGCACACAGTTCCACGCTTGTTTTTTTCTCCGCATATATATTCCATATTCCTAATAATTAATGCTTTACGATTGTTAACATTAATTATAACATTAGTATAAATTTTATCTTTTTATTTTTTAAAGGATATTAATAATATTCTTTGAAATCTATGAGACACTGTCATTATTAACACAGTCTAGACTACGGCAATGAAGAGAGTGAAGCTTGAATAAACTATCGGTTTCCAATAAATAAACGATGTCAGATTGAAACTTGGCTCGAAAAATTCACCCATAAAAACTTTATATCGCCAGAACTCTCAATTATTCATCCACTGAGTCGCCATTGAACAAATAATTGAAAAAGATATATATTTATAGAAAACGAAAGGTTGAAATCCGAAAAGTTAACCCCGAAAAAACATTCAACTCGGCCGAACAACTGCCATCGGTGCCCTAAACTTCCAGCGGCCATGGCTCGACACCCTCGACGCTCTCTGCACTTGTGCGAAAACAGCTAAACTCGAGCCAACGTTCTTCCTCCCGTCCTCCCTCTACAGCAGCGCACAGTTTTCCAATAACATTTTTCCCCTGTCCCTCTCTCTCTCTTCCTTTCTCTCTATTTCGATTCGCACCCGCCCTTCGCTCTCTCTCTCTCTCTCTCTCTCTCCCTTGTAGATACACGTACTCAGTGAGCGAAAGGAGAGAGACAGAGAGGCCGACTACGTCGCGCACGTCGCTGGTACGTTTCATTGTGTCGCGCATCCGGCATTGATCACGTTCCCCCGGGTCCGTCTAATTGCGCGCGTTTGTTCGGCGCAGCGCCGAGTGGCAAGGCGCAAAATATCGATGCTAATTGCCCGTTTTGGCTCTCAAAGTTGTCCCATCGTCGTCGACGTCGTTGGTGACGTCGTCTCCCCTTGTACGGAGGTGGTCCGCCCCCTTTGTCATTTTTTCTCATCTCCAACTGTCGTCATTACACACTTTTATTTTCCGTGAGCAATGAACGTCCTCGCGCGACAGGAATTCGCAATGCGGTGGAAATCAGAGGCGGCGTGGGCTATTTCGTTGGATGGGTTTTTTTTTGTCAAGGGGCACTGGGGGAGTGAAGTATTGCTACATTGTTTTTCTGACACGTTCGCGTTTCATTTTTAAATTAGCTTTCGCTATTCGGCTGGTCAATACTATCGTTTCATGTTAAAATGTCAAACTCATAGCGAGGTATGATTTTGATTCGAAAAATGTAATTCAAATTTTGATATCAAAGTAACTCGATTCTAACTTTATTCAGAATAAAATCTAAAAAGTTTATTTCCGTTTATTATTTTTATCTTTTTAGCTTTTCCGAAATTAAAAGGTAATATTGATTTTTCGCTTATGTTTTACTACTAAAATAAACGATCAGTATTATATTGGGTTTGACATTTAGACCGTTTGAACTTCATTTCAACGAATAAATGAAAATTCAAACTATTCAAGGGATTTGCTTTATAATACTGAAATCAAAGTCCGTTTTCAATTTTGCACAAGAATAAATTTATATTGCTTTGAAAAAAATCATGATTGCGCAAGTTTTGATGAATTGTTCCAATTTTTATGGATTATGAATTTATGTGGATGGCTGTGCTTTGACAATTTTTCATTTATTGCTTCTCACTAGAGAAAGCTTTGTGATGGTAATAAAAATTATTAAAGAACATACGAGCGCCAATGTGTCCATATCATTGGACGAATTCGTGAAACAGAAATATTAATTCGTGAATGTTCAATATATTTGAGGTTTCATTTTTTGTACCATTTTGGAATTGCTTTTTGTATTTATAAAAATGTACAAAGGACTTTGCGTATATATGAGTAAATCCACAATCTATTACCCTTTTCGTGTTTCAAAACGGCCAAAAAATTTTTTTTGGAGCATACTTATCGGACACGTTTTTTCTGGCTTGTTATACCTCATACTATATGAAGGCAACGTTGAACAATCGAAAACCAGTGGGTGATATCCATTTTTATTGCATTTCATTTTTTCTTATGGGAATTTAACATGGGAAAAATGTACGAAAAGTAGTCAATGTGACTTTGTAAATGTACAAAGCTCTATTCATTAACTTTAATCGCTTTTTCGTGAAATTTGGTTTTGTCTCTTCAATAGTTTGCTATTGGTTAATCATTAATGACTACATTTTTTCCATGTTAAATTCCCATAAGAAAAAATTAAATGCAATAAAAATGGATGTCACCCACTAGTTTTCGATTGTTCAATGTTGCTTTCATATAGTATGAGGTATAACAAGCCAGAAAAAACGTGTCCGATAGGTGTGCTCCAAAAAAAAGTTTTTTGACCGTTGTGGAACACGAAAAGGGTAAATAAATTGTGGATTTACTCATATATGCTACTGATATAGTACGTACATAACATTTTATAAAAATTCTCGATAAGTTCTGGAGTTATTCAAAATTAAAATCTTAGATATTTTCTTATAGTTTTCAGAACATTAAAACGCCGGATTAGTATGTTTGAAAAAAAAATTACATATTTTAAACAAGTTCACTGTTAATAAATTTAAAAAATTCTTATTTGACGTTTTACTATTTCTTAAGATTTTTAAATTTTTCACATTTTATGTTGAGCACCGTTTATTTTCAGATCACCAGCTTATTTTGCTCGTGTCCCAAGCGGTTAAAAGATAGATAGTTTTTTTGTAAGTTTTGATAAGAATGTATCATTTATTTATAAACGATTTATACTCAATAGTGAATGTAATGAAGAAACAGTTACAGTTTGAAAAAAATATATGTCAACGAATTGATAGCCTTTTATATTGATACTATTGTTGATGTCAATTTGTTTGAAAGCTATATTCTCATATCAATTCTCAAGTAATTAATTTTGTATTTTTATAAAATTTATAAAATAAATAAGTGCAGTTGTTTCTTTTGAGATTTTTCATGCCAGTTCTATAATCATTTGAATATTTTAATAGTAAAGTTTAAAACTTAATTAAAAACGTTGCTTATTATGTGCATACAAGTTAATTCAACATTGTTGAAAACGGGATTCAATTTTAACCTATACGTATCCCTTTGATGCCTAATTTAATTATTTGGTCAACAATTAGAATTACCTATTACTGAATTGTGAGACACTCATTACTTGATGGTTTTCGAGGTCACTGATTACGAATGTGATGTCGGCTTGACGATGTTTGCAATAACATTGGGCAAATTTGACCTATTTATTCCTTGCCTCGTTTTATTTAAATAATTTGCTTATGTGATGCATTTTGCGAGTATAAGAATTATTAAACGCGATGTCTACTGTCATAATAAGGAAAATAAATACGACTTTTTCAAAATATTATACATTTTATGAGTGACAATTTAATATCTTAATGTATACATCAGGAATGTCAAATTAAGAATTGAAATTCAAAAATGAACAGACGTTTGCGTTAAGAATCATATATATACAAATGCATTTTATTTTTTGAGCGTGGAAACTTCTTTTATTCCCCGTTTATGTATTCGCAACACAAGTCTCATAAAAATTTCGTAACACTTTGGCTTTTTGGGAAATAAAAAAACTTCAATCTCTTATAAAAATGTAGAGGATTCATAAAATTTTTATGAGACGTGTGTCACACAAATAGAAAAATCTGAAGTAAAAGATTTTACTTATGTAGTTGCAATCTTCCAACAAATAAAAAATCCTTTGAAATAAAATATACCGAGAGATGTGACAGGAACTTCTTTAATGTTTCCATTGGTACAAAGAACCTATATAAATATTACTTTTTGAACTATAGGCATTCTATATAAATGACTAAATCGCGACTGTTAACATCAATAACATACCTAAATATATTTAATATTTCAATATGGTTTAGTATTGGTTCAACAAAAACATATAGATTTTTCTGTTACACGAATTCCTTATACGCAACTTTGCTTTGTTTCTTCGAAAAAAGCAATTATATAGAGTTATACGAATGGTAATCCTTGGTCAAAACTACTCTATTATAAGAGGACAAAAAAGTTAATCCCTAGTTAGATTATTAGTCAATAAAGTTTCTTAAATCTCATTTGATATTTCGTCCACGTTAACAGAATAACATTAAATGATAAAAGAAGATCCCATCGTAGAAATAAACAAAGTTTTTATTTTACGAGCTGATTCTGTCTCTTTCTTATTGCTGTAATGAATAGCTCATTACTTGAGGGTTATGACAATCGTTTAGTAACGATCGGTTTTGTCGATTGGTCATTTCAACTAGTTTTAAAGTATCTAATATCTAAGTAGTCTAGTAACCCTCATGAACGTTAGAAATAAATTCAAAAAGGTTTCCTCTCACTATTAAAAGCTGATCTTCAGTTTTTCGCCAACATCAATCGAACTAGCCAACTACAATTCTAAAAATGGCCATCATCGTATCAAACCTTCCGAATAAGGGCATAAAAGACAGTGACACGTCAATCATGCCGATTCAATTGTGCAATCAACTCTCCAACAGTACCACTACTCTCCTCTTCCTCCGCCCTTCCTCTCTCTCTCTCTCTCTCTCTCTCTCTCTCTCTCTCTCTCTCTCTCTCTCTCTCTCTCTCTCTCCCCAGTGGCTCTCAACTTCCGGATGCACTGCACGCCGCAACTGCTGCCACCCTGACGTCCTTCTCTCATCCGACTATGCGGCATCGCTTGGTTTCTCCCTTCTCTCCCCCCTCTCTTGCTCTCTGCGATAGGGCTTATCGACTCTTTAATTCAACAAGGCTGCATTAGCGCGCGCTCGCCGGCTCTCGCGTGCATTAGCCCGCATTACACTTTGACGCGCGCGCGCAGTCACCGCCGGCCTACCGATCGATACGCGCGGATGCAGCTGCTGCTACCGCCGCCGGCCGGCTTTTAGCCGCATCAAGGAGAGGGGGAGAGGGAGAGGTTTGGGCTGCGCTGCATGCGCGCACGAGGATATTGGCTGCGCCGCGGTGGCGGTGTGCGGATTCGCTGGATCCTTAGATGAGGTCCTGAGGGGTTGTCGACGGCTTTTCGGAGGAATATGGCTGGGGTAGGGTCACTTTGAGGTTAGGTGAGATATGATATTTTGAGTTATATAAAGGCGTTATTTCATCAGTTTAATCGATTTATTGGTTATGTGCAGTATGGCCGGTTATCTGCATTGCCTCATGTGCTATTAATTTGTAAAATCATTTATTGTTCATGCTTATGTCGAGTTAAGGATTTATCAAACTGAATATAAGACAGTCTCAACAGTATAATTTTAATAAAGTTGGATCAATTATAATATCTGTCTATTCTTTGAGGAAATTCACGTAGAAAATATATATACAAGTTTATCGTGCACATGAAATGTATTTCATACTTACTTTCATAGTCTAAAAAATAAACAGGGTTATATTGAAGTGAGCTTAGTTTAAATTTTATGGTTTTCAAAATATGAGTTATGCGGAAGAATAATTTCTTGATGCAACGAGTTAATTATTTCATATAATATATGAAGCACCCATCTCGAATTTAATGTTGTTAAAATTCTTTGAGATCAATATTGAAATCATTTATTTAATTAAGATTTTTTAAATTTTCTGTTCGTTTTCATATTACAAAACGTTTCAGTATCGTTTTGTATTTTCTTCCACAATTATACTATGTTGCCAACCAAAACTGGAATAAAGGGTCACACATATGTCTCTAGATGCGTGAAAAAAGTTTCTTCGGATTCATCAATGTTTACTGGTTATCTGTTGACATACTGAAACTTTTCTAGTTACTGTATGAAGACCTCTTTCAAAACAATAAAGCTTAAGTTTTGTAAATATTAATCTTGCAGCCGTGTAAACTACTTTATATACTGTAATCACAATGCCTCGATGCGAAATTGCTAAACAGAACCTTTAGATGGAGAACCATGTCGGGTATAGAGGAAGTAATAATGCAGCACGAAAGTAAAGATTTTCTTTACTGAAAAATAATTCATAAAATCTAGGATTATCATAATTTCTTTAAGCTGGTCTTACTCATAGTGGCTTCTAAAGGCCAAAATCAGCTGAATAAAATAAAAAAATGTGGATTAACCATTATACAATATATATCTCATAAATAGACACTATTTCTGATAAAATAGCTAAAATTTGTTTAAGCAAATATTTTTTTATAACGGAAAAAACCACTTTAGTTTCATTAATCTCGTGAATTTTTATGCTTTTTTGTGGTTTTTAGCATTTATAAATTATTTACTAAAATTTTGTCTATAACTTTTCGGGTCATAACTATAGTATCATACTATATCAAGTAATTTAAGCTTTGGTTCATCTGAATCTATCGAATGGTTTTCTAAAAAAACTACGCACCAGTCAAAATATTGTGTGTATAAGACCGCCTTAAGCAAATCCTATCAATTCAGAATGGTTATGCACTTAACCTGAAAAAACACCAGCAGCAAATTTTCCTCTATATCTTTTAACGTGATTCACTAAATGAAAATCTAACAATGCTTTTATACTTTAATGCGAATGTGTCATAAAATTAAAAGTTTTAAAATCCTTTGCACTAATGAAATTATTACTACTACGTTAAGTCCATTGTCACTTCACATTTATTTTCAATTTTAGGAATTTCGCTGTACTGTAACAAACTAAATATTTATTTGTTTGAAAGTAATTACGTAAAATTTTTCATCATTCGATAAAATGCATATTTGATAATAAACCATTTTTATGTATACCTCATGCATGCAGATTAAATTTCTCCGAAGTAAATATTTATTATGCAACGTTATTCTGAGAATACAAACAACATAATCCATTGTAAAAAACAAAATGAAATTAAAAACATTAACGATACGTTTATCGTTCCACGAACGTAGCAAACATTTAACTAGCTGCGAACATTGAAGTTATCATATAAAACACCAGGTTGTCTTCACTGTTATTACTTAGCTACTTTTTACGCCGCAAGAAACCTTTTGCGCGCGCACAAGCGGTCGCCGATAAGTACAGGTGCCTCACTCGCATCTCTGTGTACCCAATTTTTTCTTCACTCTTCTCCCCTCCTTCTTCGTCGTCTTTAATCTGCTTGTGCTCGCCTCTTTATTTACCAGCGCCGCCTACGCGCGCGTGTGGCCTAATAAAAGAGAGCGCCGTGCGCCTCTCTTTCTTTTCACGCCCACGTGGATTTTCGGACGAATTTAAAATTGAAAGTACGACGCAGCGCGGCACGACCTTTGTCTAGAGCTCGAGCCTCGTTTCTTATTTCTTCTCTGTTGGGTAATTCTTATATGCAGATGAGCTTTATGGGTCGTTTGTCGCTCTCTCGAGCGTTGATAATATTTCGTTTGTTCTTGCATTAAACTTTGCATTTTTCATACTGCAGATCTGTATTTATTGTAACTACAGGACTTTATACGGTTATAAATGTTATCTGTCGTCGAATAAAAGCTTCATCTCTTCAGAACATTATTTATTCAGATACGGATTTCTAGGATTGCTTTTACTTTACAAAATTATTTTCAATTTTATTTAGAAACACTAAAGATGTACCACTATATATGCTTTGAAAAATTAGTTATCCTGCCATTAAAATATTGCTTTCCATTTTCCAAAGGACGATACTATCTGCAGCAATGCTTCGCTAGTCCTATACATGGTTACTACTTTTTCACTATAACGTCCGAACTACAAACAAACGAGCCACACACACCGCCTCATTCTCGACCCTCATTCCCCTGATGCACACTCGACGCACGTCTCAAACCACGAGACAGAGACAGAGAGCGCGAAAAAAGAAAGAGAAACACCACGCGGAGCACGCACAAAGGAAAAAAAGGGGGCCACAGTTCGTTACACTCGCACAAAGGCGAAACTTTAACCACGCGCCGCGTGCAATCGTCTCTCTCCCCCCCTCTCTCTTGACAATTAACAAGCAGACGAAGAAAGTACTGTGTGTATATATACGCGGCCGCGCGTGCAGAGAAGAGCATTAATTATTCCGAAATATCATTCGCGCCCGTCAACGTCGTCGTCGCGCCAGAGCCTATCTCAGCGGGCCGACGTTTATTCGCCGGAGGCCAGATCCTCGCGATATGCTTTTCGTCTGTCCTCGATGTTATATAATACTTATATATACATGTATATAAGGTGCCAGAGGATTCGTTATAACTGCGGGGCCGGTACTGGCGTCTTGGACGACCGTCGAGTGTCTCATTAACGTCGATACGCGCCCCTGAGGCCTGTCAGCGCGTCCGACGCACTCTGCGAGAAAAAAGGACGCGGTCACCCTTCTTTTTTTTCTTCTTGCGTCTGCTGCGTTCTTCGAGTGGAGGGCGGGAGAAATTAATTGAATTATCGATTGGAAAACAATTGGTTGGAAAATTGGATAGGCCGGTGGGTTCCCTTTCTCGTGTTTTTTGAAGATGACTACAGTAATGGATTGATCCGGGTGGAGGATTTTGGTTGTAATGGCGTGTGCATTAATTTAAAGAATGATAATGATGTTCTTATATTTGATGGTTTGTTTAGGATAATTATTAATGGTTTCCTTTTTTCTCTTTGTTTCAGGTAAGTCTCTTTCACTGGTTTAAGCTACTGAGAGCTTTTGAAATCGAATCGTAAGTAACGTATAACGAATTCCCTTTTATTCTTGCAAATAACTATTATTTAACTTTTGAAAATTATTTTACAAAAATCGCAAAAAGGACGAGATATAATTTATACAAAGAACCGTTAAAAAGTTCACGAAAACCCACAAAGACTTGCTAATTGTTCAAAAATGTGTTCTTCATTCATAATTGCGCCACAACATCGTCCTTTCATCGTACACATCCATCACCAGAGGGCGCGCGCGTGCAGCTCCCACGAATCAGATACTCCGGAATAACAAGTTGCATAATGACGGGAAACTTTCGCACACAGTGCGCTCGCTCTGCCAGTATCAAGATTACCAACCCGATCTCGTTACATATCCGACAGTAACGCAACGCAACACACAGCGCGTTCCTCCTATCCCAGGGCAAATTTTCGATTACATCAACAACGAACTTCCTCGCCTGCACTGCACTCCACGACAAAACACCGCGCCAACACCTCTGAAATGCCTCCCACACATATAGGCGACTTGAAAAAAACGCAAGAGCCGCACGACAATAAAGAAACTCGAGTCCCCCATATACCCTATCAGCGCGGGAAGCGAGGGCGAAAAGTCAAGTTACTGCTGCAGCACTACCCTCGAGGATCACAGCCGCTGCACGCGCGGGAGGAGAGTGTATCTCGGGACAATGCACGTCGGAGGCGAAGGTCATGCTTTATGTATACGCATCCTCTCACAACGTCGAGCATTGTACGCGCGCAATCCGCATTGACGCTGCAGCTACACCGCTCGCTCGCGCCTCTGTCTAATTGCAGCCGCAGAGGGAGAGCCGTGCAGTAGTAGTATGATCGCTCGGTTCGTCGCACTCTCTCTCTCTCTCTCTCTCTCTCTCTCGCGAGCGTGTATATACGCGTGTTTGAGGTGACGCGCTACATTGCGGTCGTCGGCAAGCGCGTCTGTATAGAGGCACACGCGTACACACTTGACGCTCCATTAAACTTGACCGATGCAGGTGCGCGAGCGCCGTGTAAGCTCTTTTTGTACGCCTTTTTACTGTACGCGTCGCTGCGAATTGGTTGGAATAGGCCTGTTTACCGCCGCGGTGTACGGGTATTTGTTTTAGTGCGGTTTTCAGAGTGGGAATTGATTGGCCGGATGTTAGAGTTTGCAGATGCGGATACAATCGCTGGATGTAACGCTGTATCGACAGTGGCGGTTTTACTGGTCGGTCGAATTAGTTGTATTTTAATGGGCTGTGTATTTGGTTGAGGCCGCAGTGGTGATAATAAATGGGTCGGTTGGGGTGTATATAACGATTCGTTATATGCCTGAATGTAACGTGGAAATTGTAAGTTCGATGTGTTAGGGGTGGTGAAGTCTTTTATACTTTGGGTGAAGAGTCCTTTTACTAATAATATCAAACTGTCTAGATTAGTCCAATTTGTGGAGGGAAGATCTGCCGAGGAACGTGCTTTAGTTTCGCCAGCTCGTACTTTTAAATTGGATTGTTTGAGATCTTCTCTCGAGAATTTCCTCTGACCTTAACATTTTCCGGAAATTTTTTCACGGCTGTATCCCGTTTGCGCAAAAACTTTTTTGATATTGGATTCGACTTATCCAATAGCTTTATACATATATAGGTAAAAGGCGTTTGTCCAGAACAGTGCAGCTTTTTTTTAACAATATACGTTACGATTCCATTTTATATTCCTGAAGCCCTCTTGACTTGATGATGTAAGCTGGATTATATACGGTACAGTAGAGTATTATCCTATTTATTCTCGGATAATCTGCATCATTGTTATGATACTTGTAAAGCTCAAAAAATTGTTATGTTGTGAAATCAATTTATATATGATAAGTTATGCATTATACGACCCATATAGCCCCGATACAGCAGCAGTTTGACCTGGACATTAGAGCAGATACACAGTTAGCGACTATAACTATACGAGGCCTAAATGATTGCGCTTGTGGGAGTGTCTGAGCGCGTTATATATGTAAAACTGTTATTTGGTATGAAATAGATTTGGCCGGTGCAAAGCATTGAAATACGAGGGCATTCCTAGCAAATTGGCTATATTATGAATATAGAATTTTGACGAACCGTTTCAGCCCCAATGCATTTGCTCGCATTGGCTATTAATAATATCGCAAAGGGCATATGAATCAACATTTTCGCGCTGAATGTGAGCGTTATATGATTTTGTTAGGTATTTATTAAATAAAACGCTTGATTACACCCAAATTAACCGTACGAGATCAGTGAATCGTCGTGAAAATAGATCAGTAAGGTATGCTGTAATAAAATTTTTGGAATAGCAAAGACGCGAGCTAATTGAACTGGCTTAATTAATAACAGAACTGGTGCGCATCGGATTTATGCAATTTCCCCTTCTGACCCGAAACCCTGACTTCAGGCGCGCGTTCTCGGAAAATTATACCATTCTACAACATCCAAGAGAGATAGAGAGAGCCTCATTGTCAAACACAAGTTGTTGTTTCTCTACCTCACGGCAAAACTAATAAATGACTTGCAGCGAATTAATGCAATAGCCTGCAGCCGCAGCGAAGTTTCTCGCGCTGCACATATTATACATACCTGTTCGCTTCCAAGTACGTCTGTTTCAAGAAAATACGTATGGGTATGTGCGCGAGAGTTTGGGTAAAAGGTTTTTCTGATATTTGAAGGGTACGAGTGAGGTAAAAAAGTATTTTCATTGTCGTGATAAGCCTTTGTGTTGCGATGAGGTTCGTACCGTGAAAACGCTATTTCCGAATTTTCCGCCGGTCAAAGCTGGTTTTGGGGGAAAATAATAAAAAAAATGTTTTGTGCACCGCAAGATCCTTTGTCCGGCATCCTCGAAAAAGGTTTTCAGAATCAAAAGAAAAAATATAGATCAATATGTAGAGCAGGGATCGACATACATTTTCCCGGGCAAAAATAAAAGTTATAAATATTGATAGCAAAACATTTTTGTTCTCTAAAAGCATCGTTTCTTTAAATTTTTTAGTTTTTTAAAAGGTTTCGTATTTGATATTGTACATTTCTTCGTAAAACACGTTTATTTTATATTTTATAAAGTAAAAAAGTAGAGAATTTTAGCAGTAGATATTAAATTTAATTGATTTTCATTCAAGAATATGTAGTTTCAAATACAAAAGTACTGCGAATGCTGCTTGTTAAAATGCAATCCAGTAATATTCATATACTTCTCATTAGTTTTCGCAAAATTCTTACTATCTTGATATTTCCTATTTTATATATCCTCTGCATATATAAAACCTACAGTACTGAAAGAGATAGGCTGCCCATACATAATTTCACTTTTGACA
>JAPYZO010009815.1:0-14930 GCA_030522905.1 Torymus flavipes | reverse complement strand
ACCCCGCGAGAAAGAGCGAGAGCCGCGCGAGCAAAGGTTGTTTGGTGCAAGGTAAATATACGCGGGCTCGTGTTGCTTGATGCGCGGTGGCTGCTCGGTCAAGCTTTTTTTTTTCTGTGGGTTTGATGCAATTAACGTTTTTTTCCGTTTTCAGTAAATATAACATTTTTATTCGTGTTTTCAAGGATTTTTGGTTTTTCCGTAATTAGTATAATTAAGATAATTATCGCATATTGAAGTTGTTGTTATTTAATCATCTGTAGAATACTATGGCCGATAATTTGATACACGATAAGCCGGTATATATACGATTTTCATATAGAACTATGGCCGATAATTTGATACACGATAAGCCGGTATATATACGATTTTCATATAGAAATTCAATGGCTATAATGAACGTTCATTTTCACTCGTGGAAAAGACTAAAAAAAACATTGAGAATTTTTTTTCAAACTTCGAGTGACGCTAATGAACAATTTGTTACAGTCGACTTTTTTGCAATAATTGAAAATGTAATGCACATCGAATTACCAGATACGTGTTTCATACTTTCGCGATGTTAAAAGGCAGCGTAATGAACATTGCAATGCGCAAAAATATGACGGCTCACGAAATGAGAATTCTGTATTTGGAACTGATTGTTGTTATTGAATGCCGCGCGACGAAAAATAACAATAAGCGTAAAATATACTTTGACAATATATACAAAAGCCTTTTTGCGCCCGATTTAACTTTCCGCGTCACTGTTTTCGCCGCAATCGAAAATACTGCGCGCGCCCATTGCACAAAAGCATATTGTTGGTCAACCAACTACCGCGGCCTTTTGAAAATGGAACGCACATTTTATTAAAATATAGGTCTTTGTAACAATATTCTCGCAACAGCCGCATAAATTCATTTTGATTATTTTTAGATAAAAGTATTTTTCATAAAAATATAGTCTAATTCTTTTTAACATTATTTTTTACTTCAAAAAGACGTATATACGATTATCATCAAATGTTAATACGATTTCACACGTCACCGTAATAACCATAATTATTCTACATATTTATTCAAGAATGCAGCAACGAATCGCGCTAAAGCCTTGCGATAACAAATCATCCTTCCCATCAACGCTTCTCGCCTCCCCCACCTGTCCTTTACGTAACAGCACCACTATAACTTCCCTCCTATCGCCACCTCGATCAACAACCTCGCATAACAACAACTCACAACTCAAGCGCCGCTGCACGCGGCTGCAAAAAAACGCATCTCACCTAGCTTCCATCCTCGTCAACCTGTGCACCTACCCTCTACCTCTCTCTCTCTATCTCCCGCAGCAGTACTACAATCCTTCCACGAAATAAACCGGTGGAAATCTCGAATCTCGGAATATCTCTTACTGACCACGAACGCGCGCCGGAGTGAGATCGCCTCGCGCGGGTTCCCACGATTCAATGAAAGAGCGCTCCGGCTCGCTCGTCCGCGGAAGATCTCTCTCTCTCTCTCTCTCTCTCTCTCTCTCGCTCGCCGTCTTTCTCTCTATACGCACATGTGCGGTGTACGCTTCCGAGTTGCTTCATCAATTACGGAGATGGTTCGCGCATCGAAAAATTCCTGGAGAGAGAGAGAGAGAGAGAGATAAGGTTGCTGCTGCACGTGCGTATATGGGAGCGTTGTCTTATTACGGTTATTATACCGGACGGGATGCGCGTACGCGAGGATAATAAGATGATATGTTAATTTCGTTTAATTAGGTATATGCGGTTTTGCGCGGGATGACGGAGAGAATAAAGGTGAGGCGGGGAATTTGGATTATGCGGGGGGGATGGTTTGATTTAGCGGATAGCGGTTGGTTTGTTTTGTGCACGATGCGCTGCATTGTTTAGGTTCAATTAAACGGGCATTTGGTGCAGTGTATTTCGGGGAATAACAATTGTTGGAGAGACAATGTTTATGGATGTGTAGTGCTCGGGAAAGCGTTAGAATAGTTTAAGTTGCGATGTAAATGCCGCGCCAAACCGCCGGGTGCAGATAAATTCGAATTCGTATAAGAAAATTCAGTAACACGAGAGGCTATTACGCTATGAGAAATAGTTAGGGGTTATGTATTATACATGCATTAATATGGTATTAATACAAATTTTAAATAGCGAAATTCTGAATTTATGCGTTTAGGTATTAAAAGCTCAACTAGGTATCACGAGCTTTTTTATCAAAATTTTCGTACACGTCAAATGAAACTTCGCGCCGACCTAAATTCCCTCCAAACTGTTAAACTCAAATTCTATCAAAAATTCTCCCCTCCCCGTTTAAAATTGAATATCATGCATAATTACTCGCCGTCCGCATCAGCAAACTTCTTTACTTCAAAATTCAGGACCAAACTTCAAATCGCCGAGCGATCTCGCGCGTACAGTATAATTCGCCATCGCGCGTAAAACATCGAAACCGGTTTATACGCGCGCACGCGGCGGAGCATCGCATGCACCCGCGGTATATAAGAGGTTAGATTTCTAAATTGCCGATGATAGGCGATACGTGCGCTGCCTCGTAATGTTCTCGATCGTGCGCGCAAACGCGAGTGTAATATACGTACCCTAAGCGCAAAATATCGGCCGTTTTGCCTGGAATGCGTATACACGTAAAAAAGTCATCCACGATGGTGGTACAATTAGTTATTAACGATAACGGTTGTTACATTTTTCGAAAGCTGTGGGAATCATGCTCCTGTATAAGTGTAAAATTATAAAAATCTCTTTCCTTCGATACAATACAATACACTTTTTCCAACCGTGTTATATTGATGAAGATAATTCTCCACTGCTCCAGAATGTCAGATACACCATCACCTAAAACCGAGCAGCACGGAAACTTTTTACTTATCAGCCGGCAGTGCATCTCGGCAACGGCATCGTCCGCGGAATTACAGGCCACCGCGAGCCCCGCGTCTACTTTAGCGCTTTACAGCCGCGTCGTAAATCATCCCATCAGACAAAAAAGACAAAGCATAATCGTACTCGCTCGCTACGCCGCAAGTTACATAAACTAGAAATCGCATTAAAAAAAAATGTGCCATCTCTATATATTTTCTCGGAACACCGCAGACACGAACAATATTCTATACATCGTGCAGCGCGCGAAAGTGGTCCGAGTCGTCTCCTCACTACTGTAGAGAACTAGGTTTTACATTTATCATGACCCCATCGCGTTTTACACAGTAGTATATATATCGAGGCCGCGAAAAGAGACGCGCACAACACGCGGCTGTAAAAACGCGAGGCGCGACGACACGGCGATAACAGTCGTCGTAACTGCGGCGTAACGGTACATCCTCTCTCTCTCTCTCCCATAATTTCTTCATCAGAAATCGTCGCCGTAAATCAGCCGTGTACCCCGACAATAGAGATCCTCTCTCCCGGGCGTCACAATCAAGCGGATAATTACCAGCGACTGCTTTTCTCGAAAATCCTATGGTAGCTCGCAACTGTACATATACAGCTCTCGGCGATCTCGTTCATTAGCCGCGCGCGACTATACGGCAGCAGCTGACGCGACGAGAGAGCCGGACGGACGGGTAAGGTATATCCTTTACTTATTCGCTCGCGGGGCTAGTTTATACTTACTTCCTGGTGTGTGTACGAGCGAGAATGGCGCGAAAATATTCCCCGAGATATATATAAAGTTTGTATTAACTCGGATGGGTGGAAGCGCGCGGATTTATAAAAGCGAGGTTGTAAAAATATCCTCACGTTATGGGTATTAGGAGTCTGTCATTCCGCGCTGCTTTTTATTCGTCGTTAAATTACGTGGTTGGCAAGGGAACGGAAGGATTGTACAATTATTATATTATATACGGTTTTTCGTTTTCTTTTTGAGACTACGGCGTGATCTGTAAAATGTCCAATTGCGAAAAAGAGACGAGTGAAGGTATATATACGGGCAGCTACCGTGAAACGACTCGGCTAGTTCCGATCCTCGACGACGATAGTGAATTAAAAAAGGAAAAAGAGTTCAGGCTCATATCAGATTGAATTTAAAGCCTACTAAATAATCAATTTACTTTTACTTATTTGTATGTATGCGTTATTTATAAGGCTCGTGGATTCTGCATGAGAATTCCCTCTCTCGTTGTGTCCGTCTCCCTGGCGCTGCGTTCGTGCAGGTCGTACACCTGTTAAGTCAATACATTCCTAATGCGGAGATCACGTAATAACGCAAGAGATGTGTGCGTGTGTGTGTATGTGTCTATAACAGTGAATGGCCGGCTAAGCTAAGAAGGCAAAACCAGTCTTTTATCTTGTTTCGTCAAACCTTCTGTGTTGGAAACGAGACGCGAAACGGCCGAGGCGAGAACTGGACATACACGTTACAAACAATTGCGATGTTTTTATTTGCTGGAAAAGACTTTTATGTATCAATTTCTGTTATTTTCTAAAAAATTTTTGTTTTAGTATCTAATAACACGTGCGTATATAAAACGGATTTTTTTTTAAATTCAATATATAGGTATAACGACATTCTATAAATAAAAGCAAGCCAAACAACTAATCCAAATTAATAATTCCAGACATTCGCATTCGCTAACAACCCACCCACGCCTAAAAATAAAAATTCACTCCGCCCGCCATCCATACATCACTTCTGGCACTGTCCCACGCGAAAATTGTTATTACACCCCATGTGTGCCTATATACACAGACACAATGCGCGATACGCGCGCGCGACGCATTCGTTTCTTCTTCGACGCGACACATACAACAGCGACCGCTAATCAAGCAGATTAAAGCGGACGCGCGTTTCGGCTTTTCCTCGCGATTTTCGAGAGAGAGAGAGAGAAGGGGGACAGCGGATTACCCTTTGGTGTCATCGGGCAAACGTATGGACACCGAAAGGCCATAACGGCGCGAGGGCGTCGGAATTTATTTAGCCGGGGGCCGCCGCCGACGCGACGCGCGCACCGTTGTTGTTGCTGCTGCTGCTGCTGGCCCTTTCGATGTTCCGAGAACACTGTGCGAGTGTGCGTAATTGCGGGGTGGAGTTATTGATACGGGGAGGGCGTCGGATGGTTTTGTAATTATTGAAATGGCTTTGTGGAATTAAGCGGGGATTGGGTGGTTGACGTTTTATATAAACCTTTGTAATAAAGATTGGAGTTTTGAAGTTTTAACGAAAAGTGTATCTTGCTCTTTTTAACGTTAAGCAATCAGACAATTTTTTAATAACTATATAGTACTTTATTTAATTACTGTAAATTTCTCGTTTATTCTTCAAATTTGGTTTTCGTAATAGCCAATATTATTATAGAGTCTAAGAACGTTTCAGAAATCATATTTAAAAATCGATATCAAATGTTTAATATTGTACGTGCGAGCAGAGCCGAGAGAAGAATGCTAACTTAATTTACGAACGTAGCTATTACACTCACGTAGAAGCGAGTAGAACGAGTCGGACATGGCAAGACGTGTAATCACAAATTTTCTGTATTATGTAATTAGATTCAAGCGTGTTTTTCTCGATTACTTCAAGAACTACAATACCAAATTTACCTCGAGTTTAAATCATTTATGAATTTAGTAGCTCAGTTTATTTATATTTCCTATCGGAATAAATAATCTTGTACTTATTCTATATAATCAATACTATACGTATTTCGCATATTTTCTATGTAAATATGATAATATTACGCATTTATGCATTCGAGAATGTGCTAATAAATGTATATTATACATAGCAATAAAAGGATAAATATATATGAAATAAAATTAAAATATATATAAAAAGTATCTCCGGTACAGGAATTTGCAATCGTTTGACTGAATTACAAAACACTTCACATACAGAGAGCAAAATATGCGTTTAATGGATTAATTAAACACCAACGTTAAGCCTCTTCGTACATTAATTAATAATCCTTTAAAAACTATATAATTAAACCTGATAACGGTGATTTTACGGCACTCGATATAATTATCATCGATTTTTATTTTGTTATACAAACGGAAAGCAGTATCGTTAAAAACAAATAAAATTTCGGCATTTTTCGAAACGCAATAACCTTATAAAATAATATTACCAAACATACCGTGCCCGTCGCAATCGCTAAAATTTCGTGATTTTAAACGCTTGCACGCAAACCCGCGTGAAACCGTTTTATCGCTTATGAATATACACATTATAAAACGCGCAGAGCGGGAAATGCTCGCATAATCGAACCGTTTCGCTGTACCCGTTTAATTATGTGCGAGATCCGCGCGCATACGGCACTTCCGTTTTTCCGACGCTCCATCGATTTTCTTTGTTTGCGCTAAACCCGTCTAATGGCGATTGAATAAAAATAATAGCGTAGAGGCAGCAGGCTGTATACATACGTGTGTATTTGGCTGTGCGGCTCTTTTCATTCACGCGACGCGCGTATAATTACCGCTCCGCTGATTCGCGCACGCCCGCGCGCGTGTTTTATCGCGCGGATTGTATAAATTATGCGCGTACGACGACTGTTTGTTTTAATAATGGCCCGGGAGGATAAAGGCAATTAAATTATTTATATAGAGAGAAAGGCGGGGGACCGATGCCGCGGTTCTCTGTGGGTATATATATATGTGGAATGCTCGATGGGAATTCGAAAATATATGAACTGAATATCATCGATTTTAATTGTATTAAATTAGCATCGATAAGTTATAAATGCATGATTTATTGCTTGCGAAAAATTAAGATTGTTTATGCGGTTTTTACCGTTCGAAAAATGAACCATTTTTCTGTTTTCATATGAGTTTTATTACGGCGGCTGCGGCAGTGACTTTCGTTTAAACATTCATATACTGAAATTTTTAAATCGATGAACAGAAAAATATAAATAGAACGTTATTTTTACTGCAATATATTGTACAACCGTAATAACGATTACGGTCCGAAAATCCTTTCGACATCTCTACTAACGAACAAAACTTTTGAAAAATATATATTAAAAGCCATCAAAAAGATAACGTTAATACAAAAACTCGTTAATACAAAAACCTATTCCCCTAGAAATTTATTGACTGCAAAGACTCGCGGCCGTTACCTCGCGGCTCCCTCGTAGACGCACCACGTTAAAGCCATCGGAGCGCGCAGTTTTCGTACACATACTGTTACCTCAGACGCGCGTCAAACCTTTCCCAATAACGAATCGCAATTAACGGGAAAAAAGGCCAACTTAAAGCACGCACACACAGACACAATGTTCTCTCCACATACGTTATTATTACCCAACGAATATTACGCTCTTTCTCTCGAAACTAGACTCCACTCAGCAATATATATACCTACTCTCCTTTGCGCGCGCAAAAAATCGAGCAGCGCGAAGAAGACGTGCAATAAAGCGTTTTGAAATTTTTCAGGCGTCTCGCTCTGCTTGTGTCGGGGCGGCGCGCTACGGTCGATATTTAGTGGCTACTTCTGGAAACGTTATACTTTAACGGGGCCCGAGCCGTTCGGCTCTATGGCTGTATCGTGTATATGTATATAGAAAAAAAAGAAGAAGGTTGCTGCCGTGGACCGTTGCGTTGCCGCGTGTTCGTGTATGTATTATACCAGTGGGCTATACTGTGCAGCGAGAATGGAATTCAATCTTATCGGGTGTCCCTCTCTCTCTCTCGGGCTCTGGATTATTTTAGCCGGAATTATGAATGAAATAATACCTGGCTGTGAGTGTACATGGTTTTTTTTTTAAAGTTCTTTGTAGGTACGTATATTTATGATTTCAAAAGTATTAATTGTAACTAAATACTCAAGACTTTTGAATGGCAACATTCATATGGAAATTGAATTAACAAAATTTAATGCCAGAAAATTTTTGTTCTTTCTTCACGCGAGTATATACCAATAAAAGTCTTTCTCGCAATGGTTCTTTTGTTGAATTTCTTATGCGAGTCTTGTTTCGTTTTACTCAAAGCAAAGGAGACTGGAAAAGTCGCGCACCGGTTATCAACGAAAGTCGAAGTTAATAACGTGTTTTATGCCTCGAAAAAGAAACGAATTTAAATTGAAATCACGCTTTAATCTATCGATTATTGCGGTACGGAAATTTCAAAATGGATTCCACGTAGAAAAAAAAGATAACAGTATACGTGTTATCTTACAAATATATTAGTAATTTAATTCTGCCGGTACTTTTAATAAACTTTATTCAATTATCTCTTTACTGGATTTAATTATAAAACAATTACATTAACGAAAATATACACTAACACGTTTGGAAAAATGAAATCCTCGGCAACCGTTGAGAGATACGAGCAACGGAACGGCCTCTATCTCTCTCTCCCGCTTGGCCTTGGGCATTACACTGTCGAAATTCACGGATACACGCGTGCCCGAAAAGTCCGCTCGCGCGTTCCGGTTCGAGACATCGTCGGATGAGATATTTCGCATTGTTTCTCTCTCTCTCGTGCGGGGTACAGAGCGTAAATCTAAAGTGTCAAAGGCCGCGAGACTATATGTGCGTAATTGAATTGAATTATGTGGCGTGCCAGAGCGGGACGCGTAATAATATTGCATGCGTTAAGTAGCATGAGTCATGCGGGTTGTAAGGCCAAACGGCGGTGGTAGCGATCGGTTGCACTTTCGATATTATTTAATCGATTGGTGTTACTGGCTTTTGTTGATAGTCCGCGGTGGCTTGAATAAAGCGAAATAATCGATTTTATTGTTAGTTTTGTAGGGTTGGGTAACGGTGTGTGTCCGGTTGTTTGTACCTAAATAGTTTTCGATTACGCGAGCGATCGTATTTGAAAAAAAAACTTGTTATTTTTTTCGAATGCTTTCGAAATCCATTACTTACAAATGAAATAGTAATTAATTCTTCATTTTTAAGTAGAGTTGAAAGGTTTCAGGATATGAATTGCCACGGTATTATAAAGTCACTGTACCATTTCCCAATCACAATATGACCTTCCATTTAATTGTATTTTTTTAAGACAGTTTAAGGATTGATTAATTGAAGTGAAAGTCGTGAATACGACTCTCTGACATAATTTTTTCAATTCATTGTATTCATTCCGCGATTCACTCTGTTCGCGTCCGTTCGCTGGAAAAGTCGACGGATTCATAGAGATATAATGACAAAAATGGGAAAATGATGAATGCCAGGTTACGGAATATCGAATGAAAAGAGGAAGATTGAAATGGAACAATCTTCGTGAAACTATTACGATTCCTCCTTCATTTTCTATTTCACTTTCATTTCCTCGAAAAGCACGACTACATCTCGTCCCGTCTGATTTATATTAACGCGAGAATCCGCGCTCTCGAATGTAATGAGGCAATTCGAGCGGATCGATTAATGTAAATATTTAATTTTAATCGACCACAGTTGCAGGAATTCCTCTCACGTAGTACCGAAGTATACCTTCAAGAAATTACAGAGGAAATATCGATTGTGTGTGTATATATGCACCTTCGCCGCTGAGTGGATTCGCCAGTAGATAAGTTTCCTAGTTCGTTCTATGCACTTGAAGGCAAACGATATAAAGAGACTATACATAAGAACTTATCTGACTATAGCTTCATAGTTGTCTAAAAATATTTATATTTCTGTGGATGTTGGTCTATTTACACAAAACAAAGCTAATTGATAGAACTTTTAATAATTTATACTTGTTATCTACAATATTTCTTTTACATTATATAGAAAACATTTCTATGTATATCTCAAAATCATAAATTCCACTAGCATAATTATTACCATTATCTCTCTACTTCTAAATTTATTATTCAAAATTAATTATGTTCGAAATAAATCTCTCCATAACCGTTCTCACAAATCAAGACGTGATAAAATGCAGTACTCGATGCACATCAAGCCATCGCACGTGTGCCACATGACACATGCAAATTCTGCACTTCAGCAGCAGCACGGCCTGCCGTTGTTATAAAATTCAGCACATATCCGTGTCTCCTCCTCGCGTATCACCTACCCCTCTTTTCCGCCCGCAATAAACCCATCATCACCAACACTCTTATCCCATTCATCCGAAACCTCACAAATCCCAATCAATAGAACACCGTCGACCAGCTTTCCTCACACTATATTCTTTCCACTCACCACCAACTCTTAATTTTTTAAATTCACCTCCCCCTCTAATCTCCCATTCACTTCACTCCAAACCACTTGTCACCACTGTCACTAACCGCCTTCCTTATCTCGCGCGCTCGCGGCAAGCACCTCACACACAACTCCGAGAGTGAGTGCAAGAGAGCGAACGCGACGAAGCTCGCGGGGTGGAGGTCCGTCGCGTACTAACCGCGCGCGCACTCGGCGTACAACACACATCGCGCGCCGAGAGAGCCGTGGAACCGAGCCGCTCCGGAAACGGCCGAGAGGCGCGAACGCGCGCGCAAGGTGGAAGACCCGCGGTATCCGAAAAATCCGGTCTTGCATAAAGAGAGAGAGAGAGGACGAGGAACTCTGGCGAGAGTGAGCGCGTGGCGGGTCCTCTTCTTTTTTAGGATGAGGGGGCCAGCTGTTATCGGACGTTGATATTGATTTTTGATTACAAGGTTGGGAGAGGTGGAAAGGGTGAGGAAGGAGTGGTGAATCTAGGAGGAATTGTAGTAATATTGTCTGGGGGAATGAGAAGACTGGAGGGATGTTTAATTACTATCCTGCAGGTGTTTCTGTATTTTGTATAGATGTTCAACAAGTTTTGCCAATTATAGATACATGAGAATATGTTTTTGAAGTTATTTGTTTTTTAAAGAATTTGTTATTAGTTATGGCAAGTTTAGCTGTTAGAAGTAATAGATTTCTGTTACTTTTTGTTTCAAGTATCGACGAGAATAGAATCTAAGAATGCACACAAGTAGAAACAACTGATTCTGCAATTTAAGAAGAACTTTAGTTGCCCGCGGAGCTTAATGATAATTGAGAAGAATGCGGTAAAATCTCATTAAACGGGACGAGATACATAGCTTTGTTCGTTCGCCTCGGGAGGCTACATTTATCCTACATAATCTATACAGACGTAATAGTATGTAATCAACTTTATACACAGCATTTCTTTAGACATTCTCTAAAATTAAGATGGTCTACAACTGTAAATTATAGGATTTTTTGTTGTGTTTACAGCGATTAGATGTTTTTGTGGGCATGTCACTTTTAAGAATAACTGTGGTTTCTGTTGGGCAAGAATATGATCTATTTTCAAAAAGATGAATGCACTGTTAATATTGGTGCACATATATTTATTCCAATTAGTGCAATTATAAAGATTTCGTTTCCTGTAACATTTCGTGTAAATTTCTCTCAACTTGCTACCAAAACTCAAGGTAAGAGATTCAGTATGAGGTATGCCTTGACAAAGATTCGTTTTATCGTTGTAAATAATCAAGTTAACGGTTACAAAATATTTTGTTTTCTTTCAATCCTAGTGACCTTAATTTAAAAAGGATACTTGTTCTTTAAATACAACCGTTCATTGTATTGCGTTGGATTCGATAGTGGAGTAAGAAATAAATTGATACGATAAGTTTATGTTACTATCGTAGAAATCTTATCGTACCAGGTTTCAAAGCGTTTAATAAATTTAATTAATTCTCTATATACTTCTGGTAACACATTAAACTAGTTTTGTGGAATTATGAACATATTAATGAAACTGTCTCTTTAGGCTCTATTATTTTTATGAATTAATGCTTCATTATCCATTTCTCAATGCACATTCACTCTTGTCTCATAAAAGAAATATTCTAATCACGCTACCTATCTACACACATGAATGAATTAGAACGAGTTTTGTTACCAAAGTGAAATATAATGTTAGCTCATGTATAATTCTCGTATGACTCAACAACGTTGATTGAATTTTTTCATCACAAAAACATATCGCACTTAAAAATCAAACCACCGCTATACTATAAATACATACGACAGTTACTTTCAGTTATGACCTTTTTTAAATTGTTCTTTTCAAACAAGAACCACAAAACAAATCAATTACATAAACCACCAATTAAAACCACCAACCGAGACAAAACAAAAAACTCTCGCGCACAAACTTATCTCACCCAAAATTATGTCAGTCAGTCAGTTTCTCTACAGTATAACGAACGTTTCGTTCGAAAGATCGCCGGGACGTCGTCGGCAGGTGCCGAGTTACCGGAATCGGTATACATCGAGGCCGAAAAATTGCAACACTATCAGGCTCCCTCCTTCGCCGCTGGAGCAGAAGAAAGGTGTCGAGCGACACACCGCGTTGCGGCCTTGCGAATTGCGCGCGCGCACACCGGCTACTACTCGATCGAATTTCATGAGTAATTTCACCCGAGATTACCGGGTAATTTTAAATCGCAGCTTGAGCGATCGAGATATTTTTACCCCCGCGCGTTCACGATGACATTGCTCAATCTCGTGCACGCGCGCTCTTTCTTTTCGTATCAATCGATGTACGGTGATACGACGTTTTTATATGTCGGTCTCGTGTTTTGTTTTGCTTTATCTTTACAATTATCGAATTATGGGCGGGTATTATTTGGATTGGTCGTGGTTATCTTGGGTTTGATCTTTTCTCGGCTTGCCGTGACAATTATGTTCATGTATGGGAGTGAATCCATTACGAAAGATCAAAATAAACCATTTTATTTTTGTTTCTATAGTAAAAGCACCATTTAAAATTATAAGCTGTTTTTTTTTTAATTAAAAATAAAGATTTATAAATAAATGACAACTTGGAGCTTATAAAAAGCGTTTTATCATACAGAAACTATTTAAAAAATATATTTTCTTAATATTTAAAATTATAAATTAAGCAATTTCTAAAACGGTTTAATTTGAAAGCTAAAAATACTGTATTATTACCTCAACATTTCATAAATATTAAATCAGGATAATTTCCTTCATATTCACAGTACCACAACAAGGTACGTTTAAAAATCCATATCTGTAGCTCAAATTACGCAAAAAACTAAAATCCCACCCGACGATCGTCGATAAAGTTCCTCAAACTCCCGAATCAATTAGCAGACGCGGTGTCAGCGCTTTCCCGACAAGCTTCCTCCCTTATACACAAACACACGCACACTTCTCCTACCGCCCATTACCCATCGAAGCTCACCTCGCGCCTCCGATAAAGAAAACGTCCGCGACTCCTCGTTTTCTCTCTCTTCCCCCGCCCGTCGAGATCATCGGCTCGGCGATCCATCATCGGTTTATCGCGCGCGCAGATGCTACCGGCGCGAGCGCTAGCGAGAGGAGAGCGCATGACAAATAGCGCGACGGAAGCGGTTTTCTTTCCCGCCGCGCTTGCGCTATGACTTTCGGCGCGTGTGTGCGGGGCGTATGGAACGAGTTTCCCGCCGCGATAAATTCGTCCTGCGTGTATATATATATATATATGTATACGCACACATATACACGATTCATGGGCTATTTATAGGTAATAAAAGATAGGCGGGTATAACGGTGCGCGCGCTTGCCGCTGCTGTCCGTAAGTTGTAATTTACTCGGAGAGAGGTAGCGAAGCGTACGGATGAGACGGAAGGGGTTGTGTCGGAATTATGATTGCTCGGGCTAATTTTAAATATCGCAAGAGAGTAAGAGGAAGGAAGAGAGAGAGTGCGCTGTGTTATACGGCCGCGTTGAGATTTTTACGCCTCGCGCCAGTCGAGAGAGTAGGCAGAGTGCAGCGCCGATCGATGCGGGGTTGTTAGTTTTCGCGTTGGCAGAGTGAATTACGATTTTTAAGCGGACGTGCTTATGGAGAGAAGTGTATGGTAAATTATGACGTGGAGTAGAACCGGTTTGACGCGCGCGTGTGCGCCTGGGGAAAAATGTTTTCTAAGATTTGCAAACAATCATTTGTCATGAAGACTATTTGTATAAATAGAAAGCTGGGATGTTGCGGTGTGAAAGTAAGGTTTGTAAAGGTATTTTGTGGAAAGTTGATGTTTCTTATAGAAATTTACTTTTATCATTGGAGTTGTCTCGTTGGTTATTGTTTATCGTCTAGCCGAATGAAGTGAAAATGCCAACGCACTAGAAAATCAATAAGTTCCGGAAATGCAACAGAAGTTTAAATAACTGCAGCAGTACATTACGCATTAATCATTCATATGTGAGATATATTAATACTCGCTAATTACTTTTTTCCACAACGGTACATTTTATGCCGCCTCGTATTGATCTCCGCTCATTAGTATGTCGCGGAACTTGTATAACAGTTTTTCGCGGTGCTTTATTTTCATATTTATATACATACGCGCAGCGTCTCCTTAGACATAATTTTTCTCGCACCGGAATCGGACGCGTCGAGCAATTAGCAACGTTTTTGAAATATGTTTTTTTCCCGTCCGCGGCATTTATGCGCCGAGTAACTTATAACGTCCTTAGGCCGATAGGCGCGTGTACATATAGACAGACGCCGTGTCAGCTGTGCCTGACATGTGCGTGACGCCTAGCTTGCGTGTGAGTAAAGAATATGCCGTGTGAGTAAAGAATATGCACATGCTGTTTTTATGCGAAACGCCTATAGACCCCCGTGTTTTCGGTCTGTGTGTAGGGGAATTTTGCGAAGGGTGCATCGTGTAAGATATGTAACTGTACAAAATGTGAAAGTTTCATATTTTATGCATTTTTTAGTTATTTTAATTTATGTATAAAGAATGAATCTTTTTAAAGGAAAATAAAGGTTATACGGTTGTTAATTTCTGGTTCAACGAAATTGGTATGATTAAGATTAATCATAAAGTTTATGTTTATTCTTGAGATAAAATTATTTTACTTTTACCTCAAATTTATTTGAAATACGAAACCTTTTGTACAATTAATTTCACATGTTATGCAACAGATTCCAAGTAGGATGAAATTGCAGTTTCTTAAAATAATCCAAGGATGTGGAATCACAGTAATTTACGTATATGCCCTCTTCGTCTCATGGTATAATCATGGAAAATTAAAGTTTTTAAAGATC
>JAPYZO010009808.1:0-12934 GCA_030522905.1 Torymus flavipes | reverse complement strand
AAGAAAAAAAACTTTGTCCCGAAAGTGTGCTCGAAAAAAATTTTTCAAATCGCGATTTCGGGTTTTGTCGCCACTTATGTGAGAACTGCACATATATATATACATACAATAAATTGCCGACGAGCTAAACCTGTAAAGACGATTTGTAATGATACGGACGTAAGTATTATAAGTGAAGAAGAGTACTTAAAATGAATTAAGTTTTTGAAAGTACATTATTATAAAATAATATATTAGTATTTGAGATGTAACAGTTTAAAAACGAAATAATGACACAAACTTCGGCTCCCATTTAAATCGTATATGTGAACCCGCGGTTTGTTGTCGCACCGAAAGCTGACATAGAGTATGACGTCACAAATCAAAAAACGTACAGGGTGTGAGACTCCAATAGCGTTAGTGTGACGGTATGTTCTGTTTCGTGTGCTGGGTCGTGTGCCGAACAATCCCAGCTTGAGTCGAGCGGACTTGATAGTCTCGTCCACTCGCATCAAGCTAGGATTGGTGCTAACTATCGGGTTCCGACTGCCGAGTGCCGACGCGACCTAGCACACGAAACATTGGCGTCATACCCAGAGACAAGCACTTTATGAAGCCAGACATGCGTCAGTTATTGGTTAGCTTATAGGAGCATATACCTACAACAATGTACATGTGTACATGTTGAGAGAAGGTGAAATAACAGCGTTAGAGATCACCGTAAAAGGCGATTATTAAAAATAGCATAATCAATTTTATTACAACTAGTTTACTTATTTAAAAAGAAATGGCTGATTCAGATTTAGAGGAAATCCGTAAACAACGGTTAGCTCAATTGCAAGCACAACACAGGGTAAATAAAATATATTATTTAAAATAGAAATTAATTATTTACGTATATTAGCTATAACAATCTAATTAATTACGTAGAATCTAAAAAAATATTTTGTGAAATGTATTTAGAAAAACATATCTTTATCAATATTTAATTTAAATTTGTATTTTCTTAAAATACAGGTTAGAAACCAATGAAAAGTAACAGCAAACTGTCACATAATTTCTGATTATTACTAATAGCATGTCTTATATGCTACACTATATATTCGATTATAATTTACTAATTGTCTGCTATCATGTACACTTATATATTATTTCAAATTTCCTGAATGTAAAATTAAGAATTTTTGATAGAAAACATAATACATATAATAAATATAAAAAATGTTTAGTTACTGTCATAATTAATATAATTTTAAAATCGATAATTCTTTCAATATTTTTTTTTAGGGAGGGGCCAATCCTGAAAATGAACAAGCTATGCAGGAAAAACAACAACAAATGCAAGATATGCGACATTCAATTTTAAGTCAAGTACTTGATCAAGCAGCAAGAGCAAGATGTAAGAATTTAGATTCTAATGTATATTTGTTAGCTTAAGATAAAGGATCAAGTACTTACACGATTAAAAAGCCCATGTTAATTACAGTATACAAATTTCATAGTAAAAAATCCCTTAGCACCCATAATTATGTCTCATGTTTATGTTGTTGTACATGCAATTAAAAATATGGAATTTAATCTTAAAAGAATTATTATTAGGTAAAATTTGAATTTCATAAAATCCAAGGAAAGGAGTTTGTTCATTTTTCTAATACTACTTAAATCCTGCTGTAAACACAGTGTATATTTAGGCAGCATATGAAATTTTTTTTTTAATGTATCAATATTTTAATAGATTTAAATTTAAGCATTAACTGTGGCTTCTGAGTGGACACATTTAACTTTTATTTTTATTTTGATTATAAACTGAATTATTCATTAATATTTATTAATTTTTCAGTAAATACTCTTAGTTTAGGAAAGCCAGAAAAAGGAAAAATGGTTGAAAACATGATAGTATCTATGGCTCAGCGTGGTCAACTTCCTGGTAGACTTGGGGAGTCAGAATTAATCAATATCTTAGAAAGTGTAAATAAACAAATAAGTAAAAAAACTACTGTTAATGTAAGTAACACCACTGAATTCTTTTATTTTTTTTTTTACTATACATACATAAAAAAAATACTACATTTATTTCTTATTGAAAACCCAAATTTTATTCTTGACGTTGAACTATACAATATATTGCAAAAATTCTTTAAACAACTATATACTTTTTAAACAATTATGAATTATTTATTGTACTATTTTATTAAATTCTGTTAAAAAACTCTTATTTTCTAACATTTTTTTATCTGTTGAGGACTTTCAGTACAGTCAATTTTTAATAAATATATCTTATTTTAGTCTTGCATTAAATGATTTAACAGACACTTGAGTGAAATCATTGTTATAATGAATCAAATATTTCAGTATTCCAGACGCAGATCAGTTTTAGACTCAGATGATGACGACTTGTAGTAGTTTTATGGAAGTTTCTCAATGTCATTTGCTTACAGAAGAAATTTTTCCATATTCAAATTTTTGAGTATAAATCAAAGATGTGCTTTTATCTTTACATTTAATTTAATTGACACTATTTTTTGTAACTCATCGATTAATTGTTAAGAAATAGTAAACAAATTTTACATATTATTAAAATCTTCGATAATTTTATTAAATAATAAATATGTTCTCTGAATACACAGCATAACACATTTTCACACATAACTTGCAGTCATCTTCACGTAATAAATTAATGAAACTCACACCCCACAATTTACTGAAACAATTAAGTGTACAGTAACAGCTATTTTTCTCACTTCATGTATTAAAACTTTAAATTTTTACAGGAAGCCATATCTAGTCTTTCTTTATATGACTCGATCCTGTTTGTTCTAAAAAAGTAGATTAGTTTAATAAATAAAAGATCTTTTACATTTTGAGAGTCATTCAATTATTTTAAAGTTACCTTCTTCTTCGTCATCTGCATCAAATATGTCAGGACACCAAATATTATAACATATAAGCGATAAGAATCCAGCTGGCAGACCAAACAAGACTAAAGTTAAAATTGGATTGCCTTTCCACATTGATGCAAGAGATGATCGCATTTCAAACCATGATCTGTATATTCGTACTATCCAACTATTCCCACCATATTTCTGTAAATATTTATAATTTATCAAGATAATAATGATTACTAACTTTAGATTTAGTAATGTTCAAAAATATTTACCGGCACACTTTCACTCTGAATCTGCTCCAGGAACAATTCGATCACATGTGGGGTTAATTTCTCTGGTTCATCCTCTGGAATGTAATGATGATTTGTGGTACTATTAATAACTATTAAACTTGGTAATGGTACAACCATCATTGCCATGCTATTGACTAGTTCAGGACTACCGATCCAACCAAATTGGAAGTTGCTAAAAATAAAGCAGTTTAAAATTTGTAAATCGTTTCATATGTGAAAAACATTTCTTATAATACTTACTCATGATATTTTTGACGCTTCTTTTTGATCACAGATTCAACCATGTCTCGGAATTCCAACATATCGGGTGGAACTTCTTCTAACTGATTTTCCTCCACTACTGCTAAGACTAGGTTTTTATTGGTCAAAAATAATTGATTAATATTTCCGCGGGTAACTTTTGGAAAGGTTGGAAAACGTTCAGCGTTAACCCACTTATATAAAGTTTCGTTTAGTTTGTTTCTGTCTGTTAATATATGATGATCTAAAAATATAAAATATTTTCGATAATTATTTTACTTAATATTAAATTTGATCATTTTTTGACCATTTTTTTTACCTGTGAAATTATAGTGCAGATTTTCTTTGTATACAAAAAGTGATGGAGTCTTTTCAACAGGAGCATGTTTTTCAACAACAACTGGATGTGATTGATAGAAAAATGCATGAGGTTGGAATATGTTTGCTACATTATGATACATGTCCTAAAATTATATAGCATATAACATTATGGTTTTGTGATTTATGTTTGTTTAAAATAATTAAGTCTGCCCCTAAACTTATTTTTGTTAATGTTATTTTAGTACATAATTATTAATATTTCTTACCCACAATGCTCCAGATCTTTCACCAACGTATAAAAAATATAATTCTCTATCCTTCTTCAAAGTATTAAAACTTGCAGTTTTTGTTACTTCTTGCACAGGTGGCCCACTTAATCTAAGAGCAAATTGGACAATTTCATCCCTAGTTCTATCACCATTATAAACAAATTGTTGATCCCCTTTGAAACTAAATTGCAAAAATAAATTATTACATAAGAAAACAAATAACACATTTATAAAAATCTTTAGTTGAAACATAAATATGTTGTAACACTCACAACATAAGGGTAGGAAATCCTTTGATTTTAAATGTTTGTGCCACACTTGTGAAACGAGTACAGTCAACTCGTCCAACTCTAATAGATGTTGCATGAAGATATTGAGCCACATGGCCCCAAACAGGTTCCATTTTTTTGCAATGTGCACACCATGGTGCATACATCTTAAAATAATTTTATAATTAATGATAATTTTGATGATTTTTTATTTGTTTTTTTTTTAATTTTTTTATTTATTATATGAAACCTGTGCAAATACTTACCATAACAAGCCATTGCCCTTCTTGGTAAATATCTAAAAACCTGCAAAAAGAAAAAAACATTTATTATCTGCAAAACATTTAAATTTAATCAAAATATAAATTGTAAAATGATAACCTACTTATCACTTAACTCCAAAACTCGAGACGCAGCAATATTGTTCGTACTAGCTAAAGCTGAAAAATATAATAAATATCTAGATGTAAAATTTTCTTTAATTTTGTAGCATTAGAATAAACGTTATTAGTAAAAAATATTAATAAAATACATTCATGATATTAATATAAAACAAATTGTTATTTCATTTAATTTGTAAATAAAATAAAATTATGATAATTTAAACAACATATCTAATGGTAATGGATTATACCTATTTCTACTTCACATTATACGCACACACGCACTCCGTAAAAAATAGCAGTTTCAAAGCTCAAGCCGCGTATCGATCGAGTAACAGTTTAAAGGTTATAATTCGAAATATCACGATACAATTAAACAAAAACGTCTATTAACATAACACGCAACTTTACTCACCAGAATACGTTATTATTGTCAAGATCTTGATTAACGAAACCATTGTACATCAATGCATGCAAAGTGGAAAAACAATGACGAATGGAATTTGGGGAGTGTCTAATAACGCGAAATCCAATGTTTTTTTCCTCTCCAGCTTCTCGTTATTTCCATGTTACTTAGTTTTCCTCACAGAATGGACTTTTTCATTCAACACTAGTCAAACTTCGTAAAAAACCATTTGCCTGCAGCTAAACATTTTCTCCTGAAGCAAGTTTATTCTCTTGGTAATATCTTGTGGCCCCCTCTACATTTTGTGTCCAATCAGCAATGTTTATTTTGATACCCTGCACTTGCGGCTGCGGCGTGCGGGGCGAGGGCTGCGCCTATGCGGCCTGTGGGGCTGCAGCGAGCGTGAACAGCATTTATGCCAAGTGTTTGTTTAGAAATTATTTTATAAATGTCTAAATGACAATAACAGAAAAATAACAATCAAGGCAAGATAATACCATAGGTACCATAGGTCTTTGTACTACCCTAACTCGACAAATAACATCACTTTTGAAAATTTAGCTATAGAATCAGCCTCATGTCACGTCATCCCAATTAAATTAAATAAACTTCGATCTCCGATTGTCAAAATTGCTACTTATTATATCATTTAAACTAAAAACATACATTTATTTTAAAATATTCTCTAAAGGACAAAAAGGTAAGTATAGAATTAGAGAAAATAAAAAACATGAAAATGTTTATTTTTATAAAAATTAAATATTTATTTATTAAGAAAATTATTATTTATTATAATGTAAAAAATAAAGAAATTATTATTAATACTTTCGCAGTTGTCGATGTAACAATATTTTACCTTACATTCCAAAAGTAAAATTAATTAGATTTTGACAAGAGGCACAATTTTTAGTTATATCAAAGATCAATTTCATAGTAATATTGACTTTTGACTTTTTTAATCAGGACATAAATTTGTTATACTTAGTACGGAGTACAATTTTAAAAACCTTATAACTATCTCAATATAAATCACAAAGAAAATAAATTGAAGATGAGTAATACATATTTTTAACTAAGTATAAAATTGCATTTCAAATGTCTGTGGAATGAAGTTGTAATATAAAAGATAAATTTCTGCATTTACAAGATGTAGAATTTAGCATAATAAATATTAGATTTACATTTTTGGAGAATCATGATAACATATAATAACTTTCTGTTAGTTACAAAGTGAGACAATATTATTTACTGCATATGACGTCTGCTACGAGCAGCTCTCTGTTTGTCAAAGCGTAGTTCCATTTCTTCCAAGACTCTAGGAGTATAACGGACAACAAGCTTAACAGAATTTTGAGCCTGTTTTAACAATTCCACAGCCTTCTCGTGGTTTTCTCCTTCAACACACTATAGATAAAAAGTACAAGATTAATTATTTTCTTCAATTGCCTCTGTTGTATAATTATTTTAAATAAATGAATACACTTACTACTCCATTTACTGACAACAGTTGATCACCCCTCTTGAGACCCCCATGTCTATCAGCAACTCCACCTGGTATGATTCTTGATATATAAATGGGTGAATTTTGCTCTTTACCACCCATCACATTAAAGCCAAGGCCTTCCTCAGTTTTGGGCAACTCAACAACTCTTGGATGAGCATGTCCTTCACTTGCTGCAAAAGCTGCAACAGTTGCTTTTGCAGTTGCAGATGCTCTTACATCTTGTGATGCCTAAACATAAACATACATTTATTAAGCATATTTTTCACTACATAAAAAGAACTCCAATAATTTCCCTTAATGCTATAAAATATTCATGAAAATATAATTCTGATAGATTTAAATTGTTCATATGATACAAGATATAATACAAAATCAGAAAATTAAAAATTATTATTATTACACGTAGATAAGTTAACCATTTTTCTGAAATTTAACTCATAATAATAATAAAAATATAATTTTTAGTAATATTAATTTCTATTTTATACTGCAACAACCTATCAAAATTATAAATATCTTGCAAAATGATTGGAGACCCTTTATGAAAAATAATAAAAGGAGCATATTTGAAATATTACTTGACTATCAACTGTATCATAAATATGTTCATAAACTTCTCGAACTGCATTCAGAAAGTCACTTTTTAAGACTTTTCTAAGAGCATTTAATTTATTAATAGGAATTTCACCACCTAAAATCATAGGAACAATATGAATCATTTAAAGATAAAAATAAATTTGATCATCATGACAATGTCAAAGTTAGTATTCTGTAATTATGTCTTTGACATCTCCTTAAATAATATGAATAAATATGTTCTACGTACTTTCTTGTAATTTATCTAGTAACTCAATTGATCTTTTAATATCTGCAAGAATAATTATGGTTAAATTATAAAATAATGGCAATAAATAGTAATTCACAAACAAACCTGTTGCTAAGGCAATATTGAAATACTTTACCTCTTTCAAGATTAAGAGATTCTCCCATCACAGCCATGTTATAAAAGATTTCTTACTTCTTAGTTATTAAATTTAAGAATAAATTATAATTTGGTAATAATCTTCATAAACATTTGGTCAATAATACTGTAAGTCAAAATACACGTAAATATAGGTTAAGTTAGAAGCACAGCTGATCTCTCGCAATTATATTTCTCTATAAAACAAGCAATCTACTGAAGCGAAAATAACACTAAATGATACACACTACAACAACTGCATATTTAATTATTTACGCAAAATAATATAGTTATATCAATAAAATACAAGTACGCTGTACATGACTTATTATGTATGTATATATTTATATTTTTATATATAGCTCTAAATATGGAACACAGTTTCCAGTTTCCACATTGATGTTCCGTCTGCTATGCCCCGCGCTCCGTTTCCCACACTGACCACAGTTCTTATATCTTTAGACTGCGTTGCTCATTGGTCGGTAACTTACTATTTTTTGTAAAATAAGCCCAACAGTGCGCGGAATAAGTACATCAATGTGGAAGCTATGGAAAATCTCTGCGGCCATCGGATGCAATGAAGAGTTGACATAAACCTTGAGTGTTTTTAGATCGGAGATGTGTTGTGATGGTTTACTGTGTATGGTGCGCGCAGCGGTGCGCTATGTAGTAGGTAGCTACAGTATGGCACTTTGCAATAAGTATAGGCGTACGACGGTGCATTAATTAAAGCTCTAGACTTTTTCTTGAATTAAAAATACCTTATGTACAAAAGCAAGACCCTATTCATTTTTATTCGAATATATTTAATAATTTGTAATTCACATATAAAACTTTTAAAAATAAAACTGTAGGCGCTATATTTTATTTTTATTGAATCTTTATTGATTTTATTTTTCATATATTAGATACATATTTCTATTAAAGTTGTTTAGGCGCAAATAACTTTTTATCGATAATTAGCAGCATCCAATACCTTGACATATTAGGTACTCGCGTTATGTATATAAATATTCGATTTATAATTTGAACATATATTTATTTGTTCGCTGAGCAATACAACACTACACGCACTTACTATTGTCATACAAAATGAAAACTATATATTTGCAACAATTTATATACATTTATACCAATATTACTACGTGACATCAATCATATATATATGTCAAAACGAGGAAACTTGAAAAATATTAGTGTTATTATGGTAAATATTACATATTAAACTATATGTAATTTAGTACAAAATTTTTTTTCTTTTTTTAACTGTTTATAAAAATCTGCATCAGTATAAAAATTATGAAAAAAATTGCATAAAAATAATGTCAAATTAAATGATCACAAAACGTAGTTGAACAAATACTCAACAATGGAAAACAACAGTATAATGATGGAAATATAAAAACCATATGATTTGGGACTCGGTACACTAACACTGTGGTAATCTGCACTAACTGGCTGTACGGGTGTATCCGATAAGGGTATACAAAATCATATAAATGCATAATAGTTATAATTGTACGCGGGACTTAGTCGTAATCATGGTAATCTGGTGGGACGCATGTTGCTACCGGCTTGCAGGGCGCGCGAGGACATTGCGCTGGCTGGAGAACGCAAGTGTACGAAGGCTTGCACGGTGGGTCCAGGTTCGCGCAGGGTCCGCCCTTGCCAGCTCCCAGTTTCGCCAAGTCGCTCTGGCAGGAGTCAGCATCTGCATTGAACGTACATATATGTTTAAAATTCCAAGAAACAGCTACGATTAATAAAATTTTCTTCAAAATTGATATTGGATACGAATAAATAAAGCTATATATAGTCGAAATCAAATTTACAAAAGCTTCTATACCCAGAATATATTCTTGAAAATGTAATATTATATGCATAAATATATAATTTAATAAGAGATCTCCCATATATTAAAAAAATATTATCTTGGTCGTGGTTTACTTACATTCGACACATTTGTTTTCTAGGCAGCATCCTGAACAACACTCCGTGCTGTGAACACACTGTTAAACAATATTAGCTACAGGTCTGTGTTTATAATTACATATGATGCATCATTGCTACTTATACACGCAGAAAAAAAATGTCTACTGTGAATATACTAAACAGAAACATAATACGAATAAATCTCTTACGTAATTACTTACTTCCGTCATTACCATGTTTACGCCTATTTTTTATTTCAATGAGACATAAATAGGACAAATGTTAAGGATGATCGCCCGTTATTATACATTGCACAATTACGCGTACATTTTTATTTGAAAAGATTCTTATATCATACACATCCTATAGTATATGCTTCTATTTTTTTTAACTTTGCAATCATCAATGAGAAAACAACACGTTAACAATTACCATGATTTACGAAGAGATAAAAAAAGAAAAATCACATCATCAAAGATTTTCCGCGAGAATCGTGTAAAAGCGACAGTGCGCAGCGTTCTGAAATGAAAGTCGTGCGTAATCGCACGTCGGTACGGGCGCACCGAGCGACTGAATGAAAGTGCAATATGCTGGTTTTTTCCTGCGCGTATAAATATACAATGTAGTACCTGCGACTCTCTAAATATAATACATTACATCGATATTGCTCTTGAGACACGTCGACTTGGGAGCAGCTTCTGCGTGTACCGCGAGAAGCGTCAAAATAACGGCCACGACAATCGGCGTCGACGGCTGCATGATTATTTTTCGTAGAAAAAACAAAATTTTTTCGGCGATTCCGTACACACCAACTTTATATGTATATACGACACAAAAGAGAGAGAGAGAGAGAGGCTGGACTGGTTGAAATTGCCGGTGCTCGCGTACGGCCGGACTGAAACTGGTTGACGCACAACCTCGTTTCTCGTTATATTGTACGCAATATCCCGCGAGAGCGCTCTTTACCTCATTATAGACGTGTGCGACGCTATATATGTCTTTTACTATACGTACACGCACACACACACACACACACATGGAAAGACCATTCGTTCCTTTTCACGATTAGCCATGGAACACGCCCGTGAAGATCTTAGCTTGATTCTCATAATTGTAGAAAACGGTTTGAGCAAACGTTAAATTTTAGTGTATATAATACTGTTAATTTATGGTATGGCGGGTGCACTAGATGTTTGTTTACTCGCTTACATACGTTTAAAAATAAAATGAGGTATTTTATTTTGACGAATAAAATAATGTACGTATGAAATATTGAATAGACAAACGAAATTGTAATCAACGTTAGTCTGGTAGTTTGACCGGCGAAAAAGGGCGCTGTGATTGTGACTGTCTTTGTAGATGATATATTACCGCGGTATGGGTGAGAAAACTTTATCACTTGTTTATAAGGAGAAAGACTAGTTCATCGCTTCCCGTCGTCGCGGCTATATATATCGAATTAATCGTTACAATCTTTCTGTAAATTTCCGGTAAACTTTCCTTTTCCAAGCGGTTCACTATCATTTAAAGACGTGAATGCATTAAAAACTCATTTACACAGGTATATATAAGTAAGAAACAGTTTTTAACTATTGACGATATCAAATTGCAATGTTTTTATATCGAATATTTGTTAATTTTATTACAATTTATTTATTCGCTAATCGAATATTTGTTAATTTTATTACAATTTATTTATTCGCTATTAACGCCAAAACGTATAAAATATAATTTACAAATCTGACGTAGAAATTTAGAAATACATTTTTATCTAACAATTTTAAGCTTACCTTTTACATTAATACTAGAAAATATACTACATATACTAAATCGTAAATTCAGGTTTTCGAAATATATATAATATTATCATGTCCATTTTGAATTGTAATGCCATATGTATAATAAAAAAAATTGATATGTTATTTATGTTTTTACTATAGTAAAAATTGGTAGGCAAGCAAATATTTTTATAATTTGATAAAAGTTTAAGTTGAAAGATCCAAACAACAATGTTAAATGTACATAGATTATTGGTGGCCGCAATTAACGATATCGCAAGAGACAAGATTCCTTTGCGCAATTTCTATAGAGAATGCATTTCAGTGGTTATTATCACAATTTCTACTCGAATAATAATTAATTGTTCATTTTTCTATATCTTTCTTTATTATCTATCTATGAACATTTATGATTTATAAAAACTTTTAACAGTTTTAAAAATGCATTCTCAAAATTCAGAAAGGACATTTATTTGAATTAAAATATTTATAATTTAATTTATTGTAAATATGATATTTAGAATATTATATGAAATAGAATAATAATTCTACATTAAATATATAGAAGAAACCGGTAATATCGCGCGAAAGGTGCCAGTTTCTATAATGTGACTGTTACATTTTGTTGGTAACACGGACACTCACTTTATCAGTTATCGGGGTTCTCCAGTTCCCCATTATCGTTAGCTAATTATTGGACTCTACTTATAAAAAAATCATGGCAATTTTTTAATAAATTTATTCGAGCACTTCATGGACTAATATATAGGAAAAGAATTAAGCTAGTTTCAAAATGTTCATTTTTTTTTAATTAAACTTAAAATTTTATATAGAAATAAGAATATATATAAGGTAACTTGGGGTAATTCGGACATCTTAAGCGGAATATTTTGTTCCTCCTTCTGTAAATGCGTTGGGATAAAATTGTAAAAAAGACTTTAAAAGTTTACTGAATATATACTGTAAAAATGTGCGTTTTGGCCAAATCACCTGACATGCCATCTAATTTGGCCAATATTGACAAAAATAAAATAAATTAAGTTATAAACAATAAAAATGAATAAAAAAATGTGTAAAAACTGTATTTCATTATTAATAGGAGCCAACTCCTATGAATAATTCTTAGTATAAAGGAAATAAAGGAATTCATTTGTCATGATTATAATCCAATCTATAAATGATTTTGGAATTTTATATGGGAGTCTTCGTAAGCTAAACAAAAAATTCATTTTCTTCTCAGAAAAAGATACATAAATGACTTTGTGAAAGTAATACGAATTTCACACCTTCTCATATTTATTAGATCACATTTTCTTTACAGATTAGACGAATTAGCTAAATTGTAGACGCGAAAGTATTTGCTTCTACAAAATACAAAAAAAATTATTTTTAATATTACTTCCATATACTAATTTCAAGGAAAAAGCCTCACCTTTCTGCTCGTATCACTTTCAATTAGGTTTTTTAGCTTATACTTTAACTAATAAACGAAATACTTGCTTTTTTGACTTTATAAGACGCCCAACTCGTTGAAATTTGATAATAGAAAGTTGCATAACAATGTAGTGATCATTTTTAAACAATTAAAAACTGTACAAAACTTATATATTTCATATTTGGAAGCTAGTGACATCGGTTATTTCGAATAAGTGAAGATAGCGAACTAGAAAAATGGCCGAATTAGCGAAGTGACCGAATTACCCAGACTTACCTT
>JAPYZO010009805.1:0-13559 GCA_030522905.1 Torymus flavipes | reverse complement strand
TATATATATATATATATATATATATATATATATATATTTTAATTCAATTCAAAATCAAATTTTAGTGATGTAAAAAGTCTTGAATACGTTTACTATACCGACTAATGCGTATATTGAAAGTATGTATATAATATGTGTAGTATTTGATAGTTATTATATATTAAATAACATGGTTAGGTTGACCAGATAATTGAGGAGCACGTAAGTATATACCACCATATATACACGGATTCTCTCTTCCTCTCGCTCTTCCTTCTTTCCTTCTCGCTCCCTCTCCCTCTCTCTATCTTCTCTATTGCCAGTCGGACAAAAGTGCTATACTATGTACCGGTCGGACAAATCGGACAAAAATGTATAGTTTGTGCATACTGAAGAATATGGAGAAAAATTCGGAAAGGAAACAGAACATAAAAATATTCAGATCTCTAAATCTTTTGAACGAGACAATCTTTTTAAATGAAACCTTTCGATTTGAGTAGAGCAATAAAATGGCTTTCGATTAAGAGTACATGTTAATATAGTTCGAACAACTTTAATATGTGTATAGGCGCATTGAATTTCTCGCACACCCATTTCATTGTATAAATAGCACGGGTCGCTCCTTCAGGTTTCCTCTATACTTGCCTTCGGAGCGCTCCTAAGCTCCTTCATTTTAATTAAGGCTAATTATTTATTTATTGCTGCTATTAGCGGTGTGTGGGAAGCCCATAAACGAGACCGGATGTACAAGCTTCAATTTTTAAGTATAAAATCAGTCCTGTTAACCATATTAGTATGCAACGCATGCCTGATTCGGAGCCTGTAAATAACTGTATAAGGTCAGCTTTTCGTAATCCGAGTTTTAATTTCTTCTTAATAGTGTTAATATTTACAAGTATGTCATACAGCTAAATATTTAGTATAGAGGTCGACGAAAAGCCAACGGGCTATATCAATACTAAAATAACTCATGGAAAGACGTAGATTTTTACGTTTTTTTGAGAGGAAGCTAAGTGGGGTATCAAGATGATACTTACCTATCAGAGATAATATCGGCAACGCTGTTTGGATCCATATCACTTAACATTTCAAGATCGTTTCCTGCCAAAAGTGATATTTGTGATGGTTCCTTTTGTAATGATGACACTAATGATCCAATTTGGAAATGGCAATGCTTTGTCCCTTTGGATTTAAGGGTGCTACAGGTTTTAATGCTGTTATCAGTATCATCAACAAAAATCAAATGAGAAGCAGATTTTCCTGATCCAGCTGATGACCACTTTTGGTTTCCATACAAAACCATTAGATTGGTATTTTGCTCTAAGGTAGCAAAATATTCTTCATCATCAATCTCAGTACCTTGTTAAGAAAAATGTTATATTAGTAAATTTAGGACGAACATGCATATCGTTTCAATAGTACGGAAGTGATAATTTTGAGGCAAATATAACCCATAATAATAAAACAACTTTGAATTTTACACTGAATTACGCACCGAACTATAATATAAATTCTATTTCGATTTCATATTAAGCTGATTTCATTCAAATTCATTTAGGCAATCAAATAAATTCAAAATGTAATGTTTTATAAGTATTTATATTTAATAATTGATAAATTTAGGAAATATAAAAATTTTTGTAGCTGTAGAATAACAGAAACTGATACTCTAAATTGAAAAAAAGAAATATTTTATTGATAAAAAAGTTTATGACACTAAGTTATGAGAAAAGTTGATGGTTGGCTGTTGTTAACCGGTCAGCATATATAATTGAATAATTATACAGCATTCTTATTGCGAAGATATTCTTTATATTTCTATGCATAGAACATCCATTTAATGGATTATATTAGATACGAAATAAAGTTAATGCTGTTTAAAAAATATTTCTTATATTGTCAGATATGCGTATAATGAGCTCTATCCCATTTTATCATTCAAGTTCATTAAAGATTTTATAATAGTAATGAATATTTGTGAAACTAAATTATTACACTTGAAAAAAGATTAAAGGCCGTATTATGAGATAATGTTTACGTTTACGAAAACTAAATTTAGGTAATAATTATTGCTCATATTATCAAACAAAAATTATATTCATAATCATAAGTTTTTAATGCATAAAAGTATGTGAATTATTAGGTTGTTTTGAAGCGTTTAATGTTTAAGAAAAAATAACATCGAATTTGCGCATGAACGTTATGTAGGTAGCACTCGTTATTTGAATAGAAGCAGCAAGAGAACTGACTAGTTAATTTATATGGACAAATCTATAATACTTTTAACCCGTGTATGACATTTTTTGTTAAGTGATTTACTGCCGCTATCAGCCTACCGTGCTAAAGCACATAACCGAGACAGGGTTTAACATCTTCAATTTTTACATATAAGACCAGTCCTGTAATCCACCTTAGTGTACCACAGACAGCGCAATGCGGGGATGCATAAAACTGTCCAGAAGAAGTACCTAAAATCGGTTTCAGCCAATTTTTAAAGTGTTGTATGCCTCCCCGTATTGCGCTGTGCGTTGCACACTAATATGGATTAGAGGGCTTGTTATCCTCATAAAAATTAAAGATGTCACACCTTGTCTCGTTTATGTGCTTAGCACGTCAGGGTAATAGCAGCAGTAAATTACTTGAAAAAAGTCACACAAGGGTTAAAAGTATCATGGATTTTCCTATACATTGTAAGGAAATTAAATGAGTCCAAAAGATGCCTCTCGATAAGAGTAGTACAAGATATTATAAATGCCACCCAAAACATCGGTGGCAATAGTAATTTGTATGATATATGGAAGTTCATAACAACAAAGTTATTTCGATAGATTACATAAGATCTAGGAGAAGACTTAGTAATAACATGTCTAACATTACCTATAATGAGGAAGAAGAACAACTTACAAGGATTTCTTTATGACAAATAATGAGACACGTGTCTCGGGGTTTTTGTGAATGGGCCTTTTTTCCGAAATGCAAGCTATTTTATGTTTAAAGTGAACAATTTTGAATAAAAATGGCGTTTCTTTCTTTAGTAATATATTTTTGAATATTTCAGTCATATGATCAAACATGATAATAGCACACATAAAAATTCAACAAACTGGTGAAATAAGAAGAGAAATACTAGAGGAGCTAGCAGGAAAGACTAAAGTGCAAAATGCAACGAAAAGTAATATAAGTGAGAAGAAATAATATAAGAATGAGATTATGGTAGCTGAACACACGCTATTAAAACAACTGAATTAAGAACTGCAAGACAAAAATAAACTGTTACACGAGTTGCTTGAAGTATATAGAAAAAGAAACGGATAACCAAATTAGCGAAAAATCTTTAGCGGAAGTAAAAAAAGGAGATAAAATACAACCAAAAAAGATACCAAAACTTGTATTTAAAATTGGCAAATATGAAGAAGGCGAGGTTTTGAATACAAACCAAAAAATATATATATATATACTAAAAATATAAGTGATAAAAGTGATATAATAGTGAACTGTATGAACATTGAGAGTGAAACAGCTGCTGAAAAAGTACTAAAAAACTACCAAAGTGTGGTATAGCTACTGAAAAATTAAATAACCAAAAAATAAAAATAGTTGACATGCACAACTATACAAAGATGGACATTAAAGAAATTGAAAATGATATAAACACAAGAAACTTTAGAGACTCAAACTGCTGGGGTATAGTTCTACACATGTATACGAATGAAAAAACAAAACTTAGCTCTGTCATAATGGAAGTAGTATCTGAAACATACAAGTCTACCAGAGAGAACAATAATAGTATATTGTGTACCAAGGGCATAAAGTGGGCCTTTTTAGACTGAGTTTGGAGTTTTCAGTACGAGTCACAGGCGAGCAAGCACGAGCCGAAGGCGAGTGCGTTTTGCGAGCCGTAGACGAGTACTGCAACCACACGAGGTCAAAAAGCCCACTTAACCCTTAGTGCATACGATATTTTTTTGTGACACAGGTTTAGATTTTCGTGTTTTTCTACCTGTAACGTGAGACTACATTAACGGATTCCCGGTACAGCAACCAAAGACCTATTGAAATTTTCATTTTTGTCTTTCCTCATTTCAACATATTTAAAATTTTTTGTAAATTTTGTATTTTCGTAATAAGGATAAGACAATAAAATAATAGATTAATAAATAATGAAACTAAAAGTTTTTATCATAGAAAACGTATGATATGCAAAAAGATATTGAATAGGAAAGGATAGACTCTCATATAAGTAAGTTAAACACATTTTCTCGAAAATTATTGAAAAACAAGTAGAAGAAAATCTTTTATGCCGCTAACGAAATTTTACGCCCGCTGGTAAAGAAGCGGTTACTTTAGGACCTTTTTTTAGGTTTAAACTTTTTTAACGAAAATCGTTTAACGAAAATCGTGCCTGTGTTACAAAAAAGACTTTTTGTAGGACAAAAAAGATGTATGTTTTATGATCTAATAAATATAACATCATGTTACAACTGTGAAAGGATAGTACATAATGGGAAAAAGTGCAAGAACAACTAAATATGCATAAAATGTACAGGTAACCATCAACCAGATAAACGTGATAGTGCCAAAAAAATGCACTAACTGTATGTTTAGTAATAAAACATACAAAACAAATTTATATACCAATCATTACTCATATGGCATGCGCAACTGTGAAATACTTAAAAACAAGATAAAAAAATATATAGATGCAACCGATCACCCTATCAAACCTGAATTACCGACCTGGAAACCAGCAAGGGCGCCTCAATTACAACAGAGGGCAGCTGCAACTAATCAACTGAGCAGACCTGAAGTACCGGTAAGGCAACTACTAAGACAGCTTACGCTAAATCTACGACAGAGAGCTTCAAATCAATCAGAAAGTATATCTAGCATTGGAAACAGCCCAAACGCAACACCAACCTCTCCAAGTGCAACATATGACACAGAATCATGAAGTATTAGAAGACATACATAAACAATTATATCAACAGAAAATGTCATATAATTATTTGAAGTCTATTAATCAAGATATAAAAGCAACAGATAATCTGATTATATATTTCAATATAAGAGGTTTGACAACTAACTTTGAGAAATTGCAAATCTTGAATAAGAGGCACAAAATCAAACCATATGTAATAGTATGTGCTGAAACCGGTAATTTAGAACACTGTGAATATTATAATCGAAACGGATACAATATGTATTATAATCATAGTCACGTAAACAAATCAGATGGTATAGTCGTATACGTAAAAAAAGATGTAACTCAGACAACTAATGTAATAGAACAGGGTAGGCTAAAAAAACTAAATACAATTATAAACCTTAAAAACAATAGTAATTTTGAAATCCCTTCTATGTACAGATCACATGATTTGCGTAATACAGAGTTTTTTTTAAAGGAAACCAATATCTGCAAATAAAGAGAAACGTCAAAAACCATTTGATAATAGGTGATTTTAATATTAATATAATGATACAAAACAATATTAGTCAAAAATTTCTATATAACTTTCCTGAAAATAGGTTTTACCCCGGCTTAACTAATATAACTACTGAGAGTGGAACATGCATAGATAATATTTTTATAAAAACTAGCTCAATCAATGCAAAAACTTTTAAATTAATGACTGATCACTATCCACTTTTTATAAACATAAAAAAGCCATTATTAAATACAGATATGGAACAAAAGAAAACTATTCATTCATTAAATTACAAAAAAATAGCTACAGTGAGAGAAAAAAAGTTGTTGCTTGGGTCGCAAAGCAGACGCGATTCAGCGATGGGAGAACTGCGAGGTTACATTTAATTCAAACCATTCCCTTCCAACTAATTATTTCGTTTTGAAATTTTTATGACATATTCTTGAGGGCCTTCTGCAACTTCTCGAAATAATAGGAATTTCTAAAATATGTACAAAATCGAAGGAAAATTGTTCAAAGATGACATAACCTCCGAATCTCGAGATATTATTTTCAACAAGAAAAGATGTGTTATGAATTTTCGATTTACCGGATTTTAACTATGAAATATTAAAATTTAATAGTTATAGAAGGTTTCTGAAAAGTTTTCTGCTCTTTAGGTGCCAAGAATGCTGAGTAATAACAATTTTTATAACTGCTAATAATCGGGCGGCGCTCGCCGTCCAACAGGTGCTGTCTGCCGCAACGTCTACCGCGTTCATGTATTAACAAACGTTAAGATTTTTCAGCATCCTCGGTATCTAGAGGTCTAAAACTTTGCAATACCCTTCTTTAACTATTAAATTTTAATACTCCATAGTTAAAATACGGTAAATCGAAAATTCATAACACAACTTTTCTCGTTGAAAAGAATATCTCGAGATTCAGAGGTTATTTCATTTTTTAATATTTTTCCTTCCTTTTTGTACGTATTTAAAGATTTTCTATTAGTTCTAGAAGTTGCAGAAGTCCTTCAAGAATATGTCATAAAAATTTGAAAAAGAAATAATTAGTTCTAAAGGAATAAACAACGCAGTTTTTTCATCCCCGAATCGCGTCTGCTTTGCGACCCAAGCAACAACTGCCCAACTCTCTAAGCTGCATTGGCTTTTTTTTTCTCAGTGTATTATATATATATATAGCAAGTCAAAAACATTGGACTGAATACTAACAAATTGAACATCGAAACGATGCAATAAACCTTTTTATAGAAGGAATAATACAATGCAGTACTAAAATCCTGTAAACAAAAGGACAAATTATCTAAACAACTTAAAAAAGATCCAATGAATCATAGCTTACAAAGTGAATATAAAAACTATGTCTCATGTCTAAACAAAGTTATAAAAGATGCCAAAATTAAATACGACAAGGACCTTATAGAAAAAAACTCGGGGAATCCAAGGCAATTATGGAAAATTATAAATTCCAAACTTGGCAACAAAGGGAAAAGATAATAATATATGTGAAATATATGACGTGTAACATAGCAATTCGCTATGCAACAAAACGCGAGTCCTGCAACTGACAAGTTTGGAGCCCAAACATCGACACAACGTATGTAAACTCTCCATTCGAAAGTATTAGTAAAATCCGCGACACGGACACACCTGCTGGAGACCCTATTCCCTCATCCCTACCCTCACCTCCCTCACAGAGCCATCATCACACTCTCAGCACTGTGAGAAGGAGAAAAGCCATAACTCACACATACGTTTGCGTGTGTGTACGCGCGCCGGTGTCAGCCGCAGCAGCGTCCACATGCCCGGCCGAGTGAGAGGCGCCACCGCGCAGGGGCGCGGGGTACGGGCCTTAATACATCAAAGGCAGACCGAGGCACACGGAAAAATTTTCATTTACAAGCATCAAATATTAAACAATAAACAATTTGGCTTTATTAAAAACAAAGGAACCAGCGATGCTCTAAGCTATATTACAAAAAGAATTTATGAAAACCTAGATAAGAGTAAACCCATTATAGTAACATTTCTAGACCTAGCAAAAGCTTTTGATACAGTTGATCACAATATACTTCTTCAGAAGTTGCAAGCATACGGGATAAGAGGCAATGCTTACAAATTAATGCAAAGGTACCTGTCAAATAGACAACAGAAAGTAAGAATTGATCAAAATGAAAGTAAACCGATAACAATAACTATGCGAGTGCTACAAGGAACAATCCTTGGGCTACTACTTTTTATATTATACATAAATGATTTACTGATAACCATTCCAGAAAACTCAATTTTAACATATACTGATAACATAGCAGATATATCATCAGGTAAAACCTGGAAGAAAGTTGAAAGGGAAATGAATCAACATCTTTAAAAAGTGGCAATATGGCTTGTTTTGAATAAACTAACATTAAATATAAGTAAAACTGTGTACATAACTTTCGGGAATTACCGTACCAAAAAATTTGGATATATATATTAATAAAAAAAAACTAAAAAGAGTGAACTCGTGTGAATATTTAGGAGTAAATTTTGACTATAATCTAAAATGGGATAAACAGAGAGAGAGGGGGGGGAGAGAGAGAGGGAGAGAGAGAGAGAGAGAGAGAGAGAGAGAGAGGGAGAGAGAGAGAGATTGTCCGTTCTTCCTCAAGTTAACGTCAATAAATAATACTTTCTTCCTCTTATTTATCGCGAGGGATTATTTGTATTCCCTGTTCCCCCACCCCCTTCTCGTATTATTACTGGATCACGCATGCGGCGTGCATTGCTTAAATTTGTTTTTCTACAAATTTAATAAATTCATGCAAATTATTACTATAAAAATTATTTACTATGCGTTTTTTCGAAGTGTAATCAATTATAGGATAATTGCCTGGGGTGGTGTTTATAAAAAACAATTAACATTTACTCCAAAATATGCAAAACAGACTACAAAAAATAGTTTTCAAAAACATGTTTGAGCAAAATAAACCAATGAATATTAAGCAACTATTCGCATGGGACTACTTAAAATATTATTACAATGAATTGAACAATATATTTACAAACTCAAATAGTAGGACAAGATACAAAGCAATCTTGTTACGAAAAATTGAATAAAGAGTAAGCGAAGAAAAACAACTACATAACCGCAATAAAGACTTTCTACTCATTCCCAAACGAGTTCAAAAATTAACATATAGACAAATATTCAATTTAAAAAAATGAATTGTGAATAATGTTCATTGAACGTTATTGAACACGTTTTTAAACATTCCTTGAAAACGACTTGATACTATAACTCTCTTATAGTATCTCAAGTCTAAAACTTAAAAATAAAAAATATTTAGATAGTAATAGATATATATGTTAAAATTCAATTATCTGTCAATAAACAGTTCCCTGATGAGGCTGATAATAGGTTCAGCGAAACGTTGAAATATAGTATGTAAAATGGATCTTTATTTGAAAGGGTTGACCCTCTCCATCGTCCAATTTTCAAATTTGTATACCTATTACTGTTATTAAATTTTTATGATACTGTTAAAAAATACAGATATTTATATAGCAGATTTAAGAATTAGTATTAGTTCTAGTTTTAAGTAACTTTATACTCCGGACCTGCAAACAGGGAATTTATCTCCCTCTGCAGGGTTACTACATGTAATGTAATGAAATGTATTTCTTACTCTGGGTAATAAGTAAATAAATAAAAAAGATGTTATGTAGCTTAATTTTGAAGCTTAAAATCTAGAGATTATACGGCCGAATCTATCTCAAATCAGGTGATCCGCGTATGTCTATGTCACCTGTCATGTTCAAATTAAAATATTTATTTTCTACAACAACAATTATTTTACACGCATTTATTAATTTTCTTGATTCATCATTTTCTGTTTCACTACTTTGTTTAGCTTTTAAGCGTGTAACACGTAATTTCCACTCAGTTTCAAGCCCTCTTTCACGTCCTTTATGTTATAAAAAAAAAAAAAAAAAAGTAAAAAATACACGAGTTATGCTCTTTATACTGAAAAATAGACTTTTTAGAAAAATGCATTTTTCTCGAAACGTCCCCTTTTCTTTTGTCATGACAGAGGACGTAAATACCTATCTGGACATGTATGTGAGATTCGTGCTGGGATAGCGACCACTAATGAGATAACATACAAACAAATTTTGCATGCTTATAATGTATATAAATATAAATATAAATATGTAATAATTTTCAAATCGATGATAGTTTTAATAAACACTAGTGGTGTGATATATGAATGAAACCAAACTTTTCTTGGTAAATGTTAAGTCAAAAGATAGCCATCTAGAGGATTATTAGTACATAAACTCATACAAGTAGGCACATATATCTGTATATTACTTACACACGAAGATAAACACTTTTATATTACCTGTTATATCATTGACTATATATGCGTTATAAACATGAAAGATTTGTTTGTATGTTATCTCATTAGTGATCGTTATCTCAGCGAAAATTCTCTGAATCTCACAAATATGTCTATATGATAGATATTTACGTAATATGATAGATATTTACGTCCTTTATCATGAAAAAAAAATTGAGCAAAAGAAATGTGGACGTTTCTAGAAAAATGCATTATTCAGTAAGAAGTGCATAACTCGTACATTTTTTATTTTTTTTTTAAATAATATGAGGGACGTGAAAGAGGGCTCAAAACTGAGTAAAATTATGTGTTACACGCTTAAAACGTTTAAAAAGTAGTGAAACAATAACAGTTTGAAAATTAGATTGAAATAGTTATTTTGGATACAAGTGCGAAAATGTAATTTTGGACGTTTGCGCCCGAGCGAAGCGAGGGTGAAAAGGCCACACGAGGATAAAATCACTTTCTCACTCGCGTATCGAATACAATTTTTTCATACGACGTGTACAAAGCTTGATTTAGCGCATGTAGTTTTAATTGAGTGTGCGCAAGTATCCACTTTGCGCACACTCAAATAATATTTTTTCTACGTAATAGTTTTCTCGGAATTTTTCGGCATCGCTGAACGCAGAAAATTTTGATGAAATAAAAAAATAAAATAATACATGTTAAATAATTTTTGGAGCAGAACACAAACATTTTAATGTTAACATGATAGGTAACATAGGCATAGGAGTTCCATCTGATTTGAGATGGATTCGGCCATAGATATATGATACGTGACTGGCACGGAAATAATGTATGCGAACAGTCTAAGCGGCGTATAACTATTTGAATACCGTGCGACTTAATACTATCTGAGGACGCTCTTGTAGTATCGATAAAGCACGCCATCACACCATACTTATAAGAGACTTTAATATCAATTGGCAAGTCAACTGTTTCAAACGCTCTCCTCTTGTCAATTTTCTCTATTCCTTTTATCTAGAATGGATTCCATTTCGACCGACTCATCATCGTGGCAACTCTCACTCCACCATTGGTTATATTTGCATCAGTGATTTGAAGAACGTCTTATCTTTCAATCAACACTATTACTCCGGGATCTCAGAACATGATGTTCTCTTCGCTACGTTCTCTTTTGAAATGCCTCCTTCAGTTCCCCGCGTCATCACTCGTCGCTTGTTCCGTGATTTCGACTCGGAACTTTTCCAACGTGTTCAGGCTTGCATAAATTGGGAACAAATTGTGCGTATTAATGATATCAATGATAAGGTTGAATATTTCTCGACTTCCATCAACCAGCTATATGATAGACATGCCTTGCTTCGCTCCTTCACACCTGATGCTCACTTGATTGCCTGGCTCAGCACTGACATCAAGTCTCTTATTAAAGAGCATAACAAAGTGTGACGTGCTTTGAGGTGCACCTAACGTTCTGCAGATCATATCACCTACAAGAACTAGGTTAAGACGACAAAGCATATTGCGCGCTCAGCGTATTACTACTCAAAAGTCAGAAATGTAAAGAGTTCCAACGATCTTTGGAAGCATGTGAATGAGCTTGGGCTCTCTAACCGTATCAATGCTACGTTCACTCTACTGAAGGATATCAACACGCTGAACCACTATTTTGCAGGTGATTAAAATCCTCGCCCTTGCTGCCCCTCTGCTCGCATTTCCCCGGACGAGCGGTTCTTCTTTCAGCACGTATCGGAAGTTGATGCTTGTTCGGGATTCGAAGTAGCTTGAGCCGTGCTCCCGCCGAGCTCGAGCATGGACCAGGCGCGCCCCACTCTGCGCTCGCCATTCGCCGCTCTCCGCCCCTCCATCGTACTACACGCCGGTCTACGGCGCCCCGCTGTGTCGAGCGGAAGTTCAGTTCCACGCGCGACGGGAGAGAGAGCAGCAACAATTTGTATGCCAAGAGGCACGACGAACTTGCTCAATAAAGCCACATCATTTTCATCTTCACACGAAACGTCTTCATTTCTGTTGAACCTCTCCAGTCCACGATCCCAACCTTCTTACAACTAAAAACATTGGTCCTTCGAGCCGGATCGTGAGAGAAGAGATGCAGAAGAAGAAGACAACTAAAAACATTGGTCCTTCGAGCCGGATCGTGAGAGAAGAGATGCAGAAGAAGAAGAAGCAACTTTTTTCTATCTTCTACGCTCACTCTCGAGTGAGCGTAGAGATAGCTCTTCTTCTCTACAGGTACACCACAAAAAGTGTTTGTGGTCGTGAGTGCCGTAACAGTCACATGCCGACTCCGCGCGTACGTTGCTGTCTCTCTCTCTCTCTCTCGTTATCACGGCGTCGCGCACGAGGAAGCCTATCACTAGGGCTTCCTAGGGGAAATAGCACACCCAATTGCTATTCTCGCCATTTCTGAAAGCGCCTTGGAGTGCGTACCTACCGACTTCAAGACGTAGCCGAGAGCGTGCGCTGTAAAGCCAGCTCTAGAGTCACCGCGCTCGTACGGTGATCGGCAGCCATCTTGTTGCAGCCAAGAGCAACAAGTGGCAATCTACAACTTTGTTGCGTGCGCTCTTAAGCCCGTTTATAATCATCCTGATCGTATGTTGATCAATTAAACGTAGCCAGCTAGAGCCACGTGTCTACGGGTTCATACAAGCCAACGCAAGGATCACCCGCGTGCAGCGTACACGCAACGGGGTCCACATCATTCAAGCAACGGACTACCCGCGTGCAGGGTACACGCAACGGGGTCTACAACAGGCAAATCAAGGAGTACTCGCGTGGAGCCGACACGCTACGGGGCTCACACAAGTCAAGTCAGGAATTACCCACGTGTCAGCGCGCTATGGGGTCCACGCAAGTTGAAGCACGGACTACACACGTGGAGCGCGAGCTACGGGGTTTACACCAGCTCATCCGCGGACTAATCCAGGAAGCAAAAGATACATTGGCCCATTAACTGAACAAACGTATCGTTCCAATTTATTTTAGTTGAACTTGGCCTTTCTTCGTTGAACTTGTTTTAGTTTTACTTATTTTGTTTGAACTTGGCCTTATTTTGCTTGAACTTGGCTTTTCTTTGTTAGAACTTTGTTTAGTTTTTCTTGAACTTGGTGAAATTGACCTTATTTAATTTGAAATTGGTTTAGTTTTTCTTGAACTTGGTGAAATTGACCTTATTTAATTTGAACTTGGTTTAGTTTTCTTGAACTTTGTGAACTTGGCCATTCTTTGTTAGGGACTTGATTTAGTTTTACTTGAACTTGGTGAACTTGGTCTTATTTAGTTTGAACTTGGGTTAATCGAATTTGAACTTGGGAATCACATCACTGTTATTTGATCTTGGGTGCAATCACTTATAATTACAATATACTTATATTCCTTGACCTTGCAGTTTACTACTGCTTGCTGATACAACTTTTGGATTGCAACTTCGACTGCTGACCCGCACCTGGATGCATTCCTGCTTCAGCAGCTGACTACATTGCAGAGATAGCTGCGATTACCACGTCTGATGTAACTTCACTTCAAGTTCCTCACAACAACGCTGCGGATCATCAGCTGATTCATCGTGGGAACGGTAACAGACGCAGTCAACGTCGCATGTTCAAACGCATCTTAACTATCATTGTAGCATAAGTATTATAACTTAGGTTAAGACTTAGATGTAATTACTCTCACTATTTCTTCTCCACTCTCGAGTGGTTAAGAATAGTTACTTAATACCAAAGTTCGAATAGTCAAACTTGTTGCTAGTCAGAATACTTTGATTTCAAAATGGAGGAATATCA
>JAPYZO010009804.1:6707-25035 GCA_030522905.1 Torymus flavipes | reverse complement strand
ACACGAGCGGATTTCAATTCCATTCCCGTGCAGCTTTCACGCTACGCGAGCTCGCCGTCAATCGATGTTAAAAATACCAGTGATGGTGCTAAAAACAAGCTAGCCACGCAGACGCATTCCCTCTCACATCCGCGCGACTCTATTACATCGTTCATTACGCGAATGACGCACGGCATTTAAAAAGCTCGCTATGCAGTCAATGAAGCCAAATGCCGCGCGTGCGCTTTTTTCCTCGCCGAAACTATTCCGTGCGCTCTATAGCACCGGAGGACACGCAGGCGTGTATACATAGCCGAGCATTAGTCAAGGGTAAAAGCGGACGGAGCATGCACACAGAGATATATGTCTATATACATATACGAGCCGTGAGTTCCCATTGCAATTGAAGGGCGGTCAAAGCCACCGCGAAACGGGAAATTCAATTTGAGCGAGCGCGCGCGCACTTGACCACCGCGCTGCTGGTTACGTAAAGTTTCCACACCCGTAATTCGCACGCCACGCGCGCAGATGAATGGCGAGTGTAAATTCACGCCAAGTGCGCGAAAGGGAGAGAGAGAGAGAGAGAGAGAGAGGGAGGGAGGTAGTCGAGTGGAGTATACTGACCTCGAACAACGCGAAAGGGAGAGAGAAAGAGTGCGACTGCTACTGTGCGCCTCGCTGGCTCTCTTTCGCGCGCGCCTCGAGTCATTTCAGTGCACCCTTTTTTCGTGCCCGTTCTCATTTTCGTTTTTCTCTCACGCGCCGCGTGCTTTGACGCCTGCGCGATGCGAGTATCTGTGTGTGGGTGCGCGCTTTTTCCCGAATCGATGGGACAGTGTGCTTTTTGTTTTAATTTTCTTTCTCTGTTTCTGCCTGGTATGAGAGATATGTCGCGTTCCTCGTTTTAATCACTTTTAGGGGAAGGTATCTCGCTGAAAATGCTGGATGGAAGAACGAAATGAAATTGATAGATCAAAGAAACTGATATGTCTGTTAGTGTTATCGAAAAATGAGAAAAATAAGAAATTATTTGAGTATTTTATAATTAAAATAACATTTTTTCTTTCAAAAACAGTAATTACAAAATTTTCGTTAGCAAAAGCTTTGAAAATTCATTTCGCTCTTTACAAAATTTTTCTAATTCTCGTATTACTTCTTTTAGTTTTTATATTTTTTCTAATTACTTTCTCATTCGCTCTTCTTTAAGTCGTTATATAAAAGGGCTTGCGATAATTAAAAAAAATTAAATAAAAATAAATTCAATTAACGAGAAGTTCAACGTAGATATCTTTAATAGCACCGACATCCTTTAGTTAGCCGTATAGGAGCAGTTAAAAATTACATCAGGTGGGTATTTTTAAAATTTTTATTATTTCAAAACAGGATACGTGTATACAGCGTCGCTTAAAACTCTTTGTTTACGTATCACATGTCTGCTGTTATACGCACTCATGCATCCGGATCAAAGGGAAATCCTCTCGGCTGATGTTTCATCGTGTCTCGCGACATAATAAATTTTTATTGACTGTGCCTATATTTACTGCGTCCCTGGTGCGAAAACGCATCCTATAAATTCCGGAAAGATCGAGTTTCAGCGCGGGCTAAATTAATTTTCAATTCTCCCGTGTACCCGCAAAGACGCGCGTTTAAATGTTGGCTCAGTTGAATCAAAGCGCCCCTTGAATTTCCCTACGCGTATACCGCACCGTACGAAGTTAACCAACTCGAGGAAAGCTCCACGAGTATGTATATAACTCGCGTTACCGATATCACAAGTTGAAAGAAGTGGTAAGGATAATTTGCACGGATGGCCTTTAACGAATGCGATTAAGATGTTTTTATACGCGGATATTGCAGAGAAATTTCAGAACCCAAGTTTGTGCTTTGAACTCAGAAATGCATAAATAATAGTACCTGTAATAAATAATTAGTAGTTAGATCTTAGATTATAGAAGTAGGTTATTTAATTGAGTTATATAGCTCAATTTGACAATTTCTGATCGTCCATTGACTCTTTTATATCGTAATTGTTTAAATACATAAAATTGAAAATACTTGTTTCAAAACAACGCTTACATACCAAGGCAACAAAAGAAAGCGTCATAACAATCTAATTAGTAATTCATCGCTGTCAGCGTCAAATTTATTCTTTTAAAAGCAGCCGCACTTAGCAAACAACGCGTATCAATAACACCCGGCAAACTGCCTCGTAAATAAACAAAAAGGCGCTTCATTCACAAGTAACGAAAGGTGTTTTCGCGTGTCTCTCATCCTCACGTAGATAGCATCTACCGCCGGCGCGCCGACGTCGTATATCCCATAGCAAACACACACACACAACGCCCTTTTACCTGCGCGACGCGCTCGGCTCACCTTTCCGCCGCCTTTTGTTCCTCTCGTGGGGGTACATCCGAGATTGAGAATCGCATACGCGCGTGCGGTTATATACGTGCCAGGCGTACTCAATCACAGCGCGACTCGCGCCTCGTCAATTTATTTCGGTAGGTGCGAGCGAGAGAAAAACAAGAAGAAGACGAAGAAATTCGCGGAATGGACTGAACGTTCGCTTTCTTAATCGATTTTACGCATGCGTATATATACTTATACGCGTCCCTAATGTTATTGCTTTTCGCGGAGAGAAAGGGATCAGGATAGCGCACCGCGCGTGTATATATACTTATATATATTTTATACTCTTGGTGCACGCAGAATTAACGATGCGGGCGTCATAAATAATGCCTGATGCGTGTATGGGATTGAGAATAAAGGTTTTACGATGCCGATAATGTCGCATTCGCTGGCTATTTTCATTCTGACGATTTGATTATTGCAAGTCGAAGAGTTTTTAAAAATTGAAATTGACTGCGATGATGAATTTAATCTTGAAAATCATTTTTCATACTGCAAACGAATATTAATTGCAATTATAAGAAGAAGGTAGAAAGTGACAGCATCATGATTATGTATGAACCGAACAAAGTATATATCGATACCATAGTAAACAATAATTTAGCTATATTTGAATCATTCAACTGTCGGCATAACATCTCTGGTTATCCGATACTCACATTGACAGTGAAATTCCACGCGACAGCCAAAGGTAAAAAAAGTACAACCATGTAAGAAGAAAGCAGAAAGAAGGTAAGTAAAGCAGGAGGACAATGCCATGCTCATACAACCGTATAGAACAGTCTTAACCACGGTAAACGCATAATGCCGCTCTTGTTTCGAACCTTATACTTTTTTCCCTCTCCTGTAGCCTCCCGCATCATTTATTCGCAGCGCACATTGCCGAGACACATGCATTTTATTGTTTTTTGAGCGAACCATAAACCTCGTGCATTTTCTTCCTCTCTCTCTCTCGCTCCCTGGCTCCAACCTCCTGCGCGACATTTTTCGAGATCTCTTTGACGTGCGTCTCGTATCGTCTCTTTGCCGTGCATACTTTTCAGAAACAAAGCTTTTATTGTAAAAGGGTGAGCGCGCGGTGCCGAGCCGACGACGAGAGTCGCGTCCCGTTGAGACTCTCATCCTCTTGCCCTTCCTACCTCTCTCTTGCCACCGTACAACTTTTCTTGATCCTGTTTATCCTGAAGATTCTTTGGGATTGCTCTACTCGGGTTCTCCCAGGGCAAACACAACGGCGCCGTCAGCGACGACAATCCACGCGGGATGTACACCCGGGCTCTTATTTTTCTCTTCGTTTGATTTACGATAATTTTAATGACTTTCGGTTTACGAGGTGAATTCCGCGACGTAAAAAGCACACGCCAGAGAGAGATAGACTTTTTTGCTGCTTTTCAATGGCGCGCGCGCGCACACTAGGCTCATTTATCTTGGATGCATTATCGTGGGATCTAGCTGCGCAGGATGATTTGTGAATTTTCGAGTTTATCAGGGTAGCCGCAATGGTGGTGTGTGGTGCGAGGTAGTAGCGTGAACGCCCGCGTAGGTACTCGAGGCGTCCGGAATATTATAATTCAAGCTTATCTTTTCTTCGGGAGCCTTATCTGTCTACTGGAAGTTGTAACCTCGCTTGTAGCAGCTTCTCATTTGGCGGGCTGACATAACGAAGATACGAAATCAATGGGAGAGCGATCGGTCGGTTGATAATACTCGGAAATGAAAAAAAAAATCGCTGCCAATATATTAGGACTTGGCTTCTTCAAACCTTATTTATTTTTCTATTATACGTGCAAACGTTGCGTATAATTTCATGATATTCTTTTTACTAAATATTTAACGCAATTTTACCGCAATTTAAATTATAAAAAAATGAATAAAATGCGTAATTAATATAATTTGGAGAGTATAATCATACTCATTAAGAAATAAAATCGGATAAAATGTTTTAGCCAAGGGAAAATCTGAACAAAGAGAATATTCGAATAACGCTTTTAGCAATTCCAGCGCTATACTTCAGGCAAGAAGACTGTTATAGATTCATTAAATTAATTCATTGGATTCGGATAATACACGCGCGCGCTCGTGAAAAGCTTTTGAATCCGAATGGCGGCGTATATAAATTTTTTAAAAACCGTTTGTGCGTAAATCGTGATTTTTCCCCTCCGTCCTCGAACAAAGATAACTTTAATTACAAATTAAAGTTCCGTCGTAATTCATGGCGTCGCGTGGTGCCTGAATATAAGCGCAAGAGAGCGGGAGAGTCTCGCGGAGAGTCGAGTATGATAAATATATACGGTATAATATACGCACTGGCTTTTTGCGCACACACGCTCTCTCTCTTTCTCTCTTGAAGCGCGTGGAATTATTAAAAAGAAAGAATGGGAGGAAAAGCCAGAGGGAGGCAGCGGAGGAGGAGGAAAAGGCCAAGAGAGAAAATTTAATTTGCATTAAAGCCGGCCCAACGGGGCGCGCGCGCCGCATTGTTGCAGGTGCATCGCTGCGAGCGGCACAAGAAAGTGAGAATAATTCATTCGACGGAGTAGGCAAAGCGACGCTAAGAAACTGAAAGGAGAAGGAGGAAGGGAGACCAGACAGAAAAAAGAAGCAGTGAGAGAGAGAGAGAGGCGCAGAAGAAGAAGCGGCGTGTTGAATGCTGCATATAGCAGTCGGCGTCTCACGCGCGCGCGCACACCGATATCAAAACGAGTCATTAAGCTCTTTTAGGACTGTTTGCTGAATAATTTTAAGCGTCTCGGAGTCTCTCGGCCGTCATTTCTGATGTAACCTTCTTTGATTTGCTCTTTGAATTATCTTTGTGTAAAAATACACGATTTAAATGTTTATGTTATTATATCGCTTATTAATAATAACAAAAGATACAATGAAATGTTTTTAGTTATTTTTCAATAACTATGTAAAATTGTTTTGACAGCAATTAACTTTAAAAACGAAGTTTACGCAACAACGTGCAGTAAATCGTAAACAAAGCAAGTTTACTATTCGTTATCTTCGATAAAAATAAACAGTGTGTATAATCAACTTCACCGTTCCATTGCCAATTACGCTGTTTTCGGTCCATGCACCCCCAACAATGAACTCACCTGAAACAGAAAAAAAGGCATAGAAAAGGTTAGTCGAATGCGTTTATGGTCCTTAATTGGAGGAATAGACACGCCCCAGATGCGTATTTATTAGCGCGCCCCGCAACGACGGCTCTCGAGAGCGGGAAATTTCCTCAGCTTTGTATGCTTCCGCGCATGTGTATGTGTGAGTGAGTGTATATATACGGACGCGCGTCGTTAAAAAAGGGCAGAGGCTCGTTGTTGTCTTTTTTTTCGAGGCTGGAACCCAAAGAAAAATGGGGTAAGAGCGCGAAGAAGTGGGTGGAAAGTTAGCGCTGCAAACAGAATAAGCGGTTTTCACAATGCGGATCGCGAATTTGAAAAGATCCGCGCGCGGAAGTGGCTTTTCGAATATCTGCGCGTTTGTGGTATATATATGTGTGCTATTGATACTGAATATACTTTTTCTTACAGAGACTTTCGTACAATAATATATTGTTGCGGGTAAATCTAAAGAGGGGAAAGTTCAAGAAGGAGTTTCTTTTTTTTCTTTGTCCATCCGAGCGTTGAATAAAGGGGTTGTATGAAAATGAGGGAAAATAATCAGATTGGGATCAATGTTCCAAAAGTTTCTCGTTATTCAAATATGGGCAGAGTTGGCGCGTTGACCACGGGAAAAATTTCTTCCATATTTTATTTATTTAAATTCATGTGTCACAGTAAAAGTAAGCTAATGATAATGATGTATAATAAATTAAGTTATTACTGATGAAATGAAAACTTCTACATAAGTCACTGCAAAAATAACATTTAAATTTGAAAAAGCGTGTTGTTCAAGACTTTCAATTCATTAACAGGGCAATTAATTTCACATTCACCGGCGCCCTGCTCGCGTCGAATATTTTCATCGCTAAATAGCCATCAAGCACGAAACAAGATTTACTCCGAGCGAGCGGTCCTGCCTCTGCGCCGCGGTGAAAAAGAATTCAATCACAAGCCTCTCCCTCCTTCGCTGGGCGTCGCGCACCACCTCCTTTAAAAAACGCGGGCGCCTCTTTCTCCTCTCTCACGTGCTCCGAAAGAAAGCTCGCAGAATCTTAAATAAAAATTGAAAAGGCGCAATTAACTTATCTCACGCGCTCGTGCGCGCCTGCCTCTTGGAATTAAAAAGAGTGTGCAGCACGTAAGAGTGCACTGCCGCACTGAAGAGAAATTTCTCCGTGACTCTCCCAATGCACAATCTCGGGGCGATAAATGAGCTCGTCGCCGGCCCCGCGGGGCTTGCTCTCTGTGCGCGCAGTTATAATGTGCGCGCGCCTCTCTCTTCTCGCAACAAGTGCAAAGCGCGCCGCCGCCTCGCAGTCTCGTCAGGGCAGACAGCGCGGCGGCGGTATACAGTGATGGTGCGGCTTCGTCGCGGGTTCTCTCTCAATGAAAGGCGCACGCTTGCGCAACGCGACGCGTAAATCTCAGCTCGGCCGATGATGCTTTTCTTTGCCCCCTGCAAATATATACACGCGGCGGGTTTTAAAATCCAATATTGACACGCGAGGGTGTGTTTGCGGATCGCGGGGTCTCGTATATTAGGGATGACCGAGAGGGAAAGGTGAATAATCACGACGATTGTTCTTGGGACGCGAGAAGGTGATCGAATTTTCGGCTGCAAGGGGTTGCAGGAATAAGAGGAGAAAGGCGTAGAGAAAGAGAGAGAGTTTTCGCGGTAACTTCCGGGAATGGCGAGAGAACAAGAGGTCTTTAAGCGAGAGTTTCGCGAGAAAAATAAGTTTGGTACATGAAAACAATGTAAGGGTTGTTGTTTTGTACTTGTGCCGTAATTTTTTATTACAAGAAAATTACTTCCACATTTCCATGAATAACTTTATCAGCGCTAAATTCATTTTTCAATTTAATTTAGTTAATGCATAAAACTAACTTCAATTTAGTATTAAAAAAGTAGACATAAAACATTCTATATGTAAGTGCATTTACATATTAAAAGGTAAGAGGTGAAACAGGACTTTTTAATTAAAAGATTGGATTTTTATAAAAAATTGTATGGAAACTAAAACCACATTACGGAAATCAAAGATAACAAAATATTGAAAACGCGCATTCCAATTACTAAAAATCATATTAATAACTTTTATACGCAAGATTGATTTTTACCTTTATTGTAAGAATCTTTCTTTTATTTTAACCAATAAATTACGTATTCTAATTACAAAGGGGGTAATTAATAATAATAATACCACTAATTAACGTATTCTAATATCATACAAATTAGGGATCCGAAATTAATCTTGTAAAAATGGAAGCTCATCCTTGAACCTCGGGTATATGTATCAGAACTTAATACAAAATTTTATTCGCTTCTTTTGTATAGGTATAATATCCCTAATTAAAAGCTAATTTTAATAAAACAAGTTATTCCCCCATTTCAAGCCCATTATGTATTTAGTAAACCGCCCGCAAAGTTTTGCAATTGTTTAGCAGCAGAGTAAGCAAAGCCGCGCGCGCAAACTTTTCTAAAAAGCCCTGCGTGCTGAAAAAGGAGCCATTCCCGTCAGCCGCACCACGCAAAGCCAGCAGCAACAGCAGCCTCCACTACAATGAAAGGTGAAATCTGTGATGCTCCATTCTCGGAAAAGCCCCACACACACACACGCACACATTTACACACACAGCGTAGTCAGCTCGCGTGCTATCTCAGCAGAAGTAGAGGACGACGTCGTTCCCTCAACTGCAGGCTCCGCCGCGAAGTTTTCCTCGCGAAGGAGGCTGCTGCTACTACCGCCGAGCGCGAAAAAGCCTCCCTCTAATTTCTCCCTTACCTCGCCCGCTTTTCGTATTCCCCGGCTGTTTCTTTGCTCACTCTCTCTCTCTCAAGGCGCGCGCATCTTGGAAAACCGCGCGCACGCCGAAGAGATTTGCATTTGCGACGCGCGGAATGTTTCCGCGAGAATATTTACCAGAGGGGGAAAGAGAACGTTATTACGCCGCCGGCGGCGGCGCCAGCTGAGCATTGAGAGGGTGAGGCGCCAGCGCGCGCTCATTGAAATTTGACTCTTGGCTTTTATTTTTTTAGGGCGGGCAAATCTGCTGGAATTGCTCGCGAGCAAGAGAAAGAGAGGGACAGAATTTCTTGCGGGGTATCCGTCCTTTTTCTTTGCAAGGGCGAGGTTAGAGAGAATCCTTAATGACGCTGCAGGGGTGGCATAATGAGTAGTCGTCGACGAGCTTGCTGACGAAAATGTTATTCAATGAGAGCGAATTAAGGGAATCTGTTTTTCCAGTAGAAATGGGACTTTAATTTCTCAAGAGATCAAAAAGGGATAATAAGCTCTAAACTGGCCGTATTATTTATCGGCATGTCCTTGTCGTTTATTGTTGCACGAGTGGATTGAATGAGTTCAAAGTGGTATTAAAGTTTGTACACACGACGATTGCTTTTCTATCGACAAAATGAATCAATTTTTGAAACAATGCGTTTTGAAAAATGAAGACAATGAAGATAAATAGCGAAGATAAATACTTTGATTAGTTTCGCTTATACTTCGCCGTATCGGGGAACGGTTGCGCGACTATCCACAAAGAAAAGCAGATCCGAAGAAACCAATTGGTAAGATATAATTTATATCTTCGATAACGGTATTGGCATCTTTTGCAATTATGGCCGTGAAAAGTCTTTTCTCGTGGACCGACGACGGCGACCGGTTATATAGCCTCGGCTCGGGGAAATAACTCCGTGGAAAATGACACGTGACACTGCGAAAAGTTTCTCATCGCGGTATGAGAGAAAAGACGAGGAGGAGGAAACTTAAGATCGGAAGAGGTAGGTATATCTGGAAACTTTAAGAAAGTTTCTTACAATCGTGTCATTTCGTTTGCGACCCGCCGTTTAATTAAGCGAAGTCGCTTCCGATGGCGAGCTAATCGAATCTCTGGATCAGTTTTTACACCGTTAAAAACCGTGAAAACTTACAAAATCCAGGTATTAATTGATTAGCTATATTGATTTCTCGGAGTAATAAGAAGAATTTTCAGGCAGAAAATAATTCACGGAGATAGACGTAGTGCGATATATATTTTACGATAAAGTTCACGAATAAATGAGTGTTTATGCTTTTACTGCAATTTATGTATCAATTAACACGTCGTATCTCGATAAGAATTTCCAAGTCTTTGATATTAAATATATTTTAAGTTGTGAAACAATTTTATTACGTTTGCATGATGTAACTGAAGAAAGTTCCCTAGCAATAATTAAACAGAGTAGTGAATGTAAAATTTTCTGAAATTATTTCACGTTTATTTGAATTCTTTCTAATCACAGAAATTGGTACATATACAATTTACGTATTGTAATGGATATAAAACGATTTGGTACATATAAGACATATGATGAATAATAGTTTTTAAAATTTTAATTGTTACTCTACATGATTTATAAATAAAGTGGTCAGCGTGCAACATATACTTTCTCTCATACAAAATTCTAGTTTATTAAATTTTTGGTGCATTAAAAATAAAATTTAATAAGTCAATATTGATTTTATGTACAACAAAGGAATGTCTCATTTTCTCGGATAAATATAACGTTATATATTCAAGTATTTTATAATAAAACCAGTGTAATTTGTACAAATAATAACTTTTTAAAATTAAAATTACAGTATTATGTGCATGATGTATATTATATACTACGTATTATATTACTCGTAATTAAAACAGCGGTACACAAAAAATACCGCATCCAATCTTTTTCAACAAAATATATATAAATTATTATATTTAACCTGAATTTTGTTCATTATTTACTCAACATTATTAACTTTTTAATAAAAACATGTTTATATTATTCACAAACAAATTTTAATGTAAAAATATGTTTCTCTGAATTGAAATAAAAGTGCAAACATATACACACGAGCCAGGAAAAATTGTATTTCTCAAAAAAATGTAGTCGTGCACTCTCGCCCTCCGGCCCGCAAGAGATAAACTACGAGTTCACATTTTTTCGCCGGGGAGGGCACCGATTATACAATTCTACTGATCTCCAAATTAAGTTGCCAGCGCGTGCGCTCACAGTTAAAACGGACTTTTTCCGTCGTCCATGGCACGTGGCAATCACAGCGAGCCGTCAGACTGGCTTCAGCCACGCGCGATGTGACATCCGCGATGTCAACGTGACTCGGCGCCTCGCTGTACATGTATATCTGTATTTCAAACTATTTATTATTTCATACGTTTGTTGAGCTTACGCGTGCGCTCAGATATACGAACACACGTCGGTATAGAGACGGCGCACCTCACTACGGCTTATATATGCAAGTAAAGCAAAAAAACGTCCGACAAGAGCATTACGCGAGGGATTATTTTTAGAGTAGGCGGTACCGGGTAATCCGCGCTCGCCAGAGAGAGGGAGAGAATTCCACATGCACGATGTTGATTTTAATTTCTTTGTGAATTGTTTATCGGCGAAATGGAAATAACGAGATATTGGGGATACATTTTTAAGCAGGTGTTAGAGGTAAAAAGGAGAAGATCAAATTCATGCATCACTAAAGAAATTTAGAATTTTGTGCGATAGAGTTAAAATCGACTCTTGGTTTTATTTTATTCATTCGATTCTATTTTATATTCGATACAAATGATCAAACCATATAATATTTAATCAGAGTTTTAGTGTATTCTGTAACTTTAATAATTATTTATGAGACACCAAATTTATTTTACTTTATTCAGGTATTTATTTAAAATTTTAGAATTAGAATTCAGTAAGCTTCTGCATTAAACATTAAAATTATTGGAAAATTCATACAAAAGTAGATTGAAAATTTCTAGAAATCAATGAGTATTTTAAAAATGACAAACTTACAGAGGATAATAAAAAGCAGAAAAGAGTACGAAAGGTTTTATAACTGTTATTTATAAAACCTTAGAACTTGGATAGAAGTAAAGATTTTAAATCACTGGCGTCGTAAATCTGAGAATAACTGAGGCAGGATTCTTTCCGTACCATGGCACTCTTTTTATCATGTCACTATATATCGATAAAGCAGAAGTTTAAGTTCTTTAATTCATGAAAGTAAATGATATAAAATAAAATTTTATCATATATGTGCCTACATACACCACTCTGTGACAGTATATAACATATAAGAATAACAGATCTATAAATATTTACTGATAGAATTTTTTGTAATGATTTTGACACCTTCTTTATCCCAAAAAAAACTTAAAAATTCAGAAAGGCATTTTCGTTAATATTTGCATAAGTGAATAAGTGAGGAATTCCCATAAATTAACCCACTGCTATACTTCTTTCAGTTTATCATTGTACAAACATAGAACTCGAAATAGCTTGCTTTAACAGCTTCAACACGCTCCTGTATGTTTGGATTGAAATCTGAAAAAATACACGGTCCATCTCCTACATAAGTTCGGCTACTCATCTACGTCAATCTATTTATAAGGCTTCCGTAACAAAAAGTATTTTATAACGGAATATAATTCAGAAGACTATATATGTAGCTGTTGTCTTCTCCAATAAACATTCACCTAATTATAATTATTAATACCTGAATTCATTTCAATTATGTATTCAGTTACTGCTGCAGAGTCTTTTCAGCTACCCGCCTCGTTTCTTCCGAGTACGTATTAAAACAATGCATTTGTTATAGTCGCCGCGCAGGTCTTCTTTCATTATTCGTCGAAAGAAATAAAAATGCAGGACCTCTCTGCTAATTGTGAGCGAAAATATGAAGAAGTTTCGTGTGCTCAGCAGGGCGAACGCCGCGTGCACTACGCCCCACTCCCCATTTATGCATTTCTAGCCGGCTGCATTGCAACCGTCAGTGACAAATGGCTCGTGCATACTCGTCCCGTGCAATTCCGCCCCCCAACTTGAGAAAGTCCAACGTCCGCGCGCGCGCGCATGGATATAGCGGCGCACAAGTACGAAATATGATTCAAAATGCATTTAGCATTCTGGAAATAATTAATGCTCCTCGCGATGCAGTTTCGTTATTCCGCTCGTGTGCCACACCGCTGTCGGAAGTTTTTTGTCATTTCTTTATCGAATTGGGTCGGCCATTGGAACGACGTTTGCATTGCTTTATTTTTACACGAGCGGTAGCGGTAGATTGTATCAGAGAGTTACTTGATAAAAGTTCGTCCAATAATGCCGAGAGTAGCCAGCATATGTGTTTGTCAACGGTACGATGACATTGTTAATTAAAAGAAGCGAAAATCAACGCGGCGACACAGTGAAATTTCAAAAATTAAAATTACTTGCGTTTTTTTGAAAATCGACAATATGAATTTACGAGCGAAATCATGACATTATTTTTCCCCGTCTGCGTGCTTTCTGACACGATGACGAACAACATTTTGCTCAGGTCAATTTTCACCAGGCCGCGCGCGCTTCATAACGCTTTACTCTCCACTGTATATAAATCGCAATAAAAAAAAAAAACACGTGACGTACACAGGCGCGACCGCCCGGTGTGTAACGAGAACAATCACCGCGTTTCGTCCGCACATTATAAATCCCCAAGAGCATACATACCCACACGTATACACGTTCTGTGTCGGATCATTTATATCCCCGGTATTATGGCCCGCCCATGCCACACAACACTTAGAGAGATTGCCGCATTATACCGCCGAAATCCCAAATTGTACCTTCACCGCGGCAATCTTGGCGCGAAAAATTTTCACGGTCATCGGCCCATGCTGCACTCGCGCCGACTTGTTATTACAGCGGTATAATCACGATGCACTTGGCTCTCCGCGAATATGTGTGTGTATATCTAACCGCCGGCTGTACGTACAGCACCGCGTTGGAATGCAAGGCATTCTATGGAGGCGTAGAATGGATTTTTGCATGTGCGGGATGTTGCGCGCGGAAAAATCTTGTAATTAATGCACGAGTCTCGCGAGCATTATAACTCAGCTTCGTGGCTCGTTATTCCACGTTTTCTTGATAATGCCAGGTTTCTTCGCTTTTTCCGTATATATCCTCTATCTATGCCTAAGTGGATAATTAATATCCTCGGATAGGAAGTGAAAAATAATTAGTTGCAGGAATAGCATACGTTCGGGAAGTATAATGAACTCCGAAACGAATTTTCATTTATTTTATAGATAAGTAAGGGACGCATTTAGCCAATTGCTTTATTGAATAATACTTAGCGAATTATTAATTGCGAGATAATTTTGAGATATCATATATGATTGGTATTTTCTAAAATTAAATTTCAGTAATTTAAGCTCTTTTGCGATAAACCGAAATAGAAAGTGTCGATGAGCCCTTTCAGTATACCGTAATGAAAACTTAATTTGCATTACTATACTTACTCCTCCTACGCAGAGATAGCTATATACTTTATGACCCATTACTCGACAACTGGCGGCATTATAAACAAATCGCAAAGAGGCGCGCACCTTCACGGCGCGATAAACGATTTAACTTTCAATTAACGCTATTTATCATTTTACAATTCGACATAATCGCCCTTATCAACATTATATGCTTTAATGCCCAGCTATATATACACTGATACCCGCGCGTCCGCGCCATAAAGCAGCGAAATAACGAACGAGAAACGAAATGTCAATTAACACTCGAGTTTAACAGAACGCTTAACCGGATTATATGCCGCATTCTCTCTCGCTTTGCTAAGCAGACATGGAGGAAATCATCGCCGCCCGCCGTCGCGAATCACCAAGCAAGACGACGACGAGGACGACGAGTACGTCGTTGCAAAGACGGAAGATATCATGAATAGTTATGGACCGCTAAAAGGGATTCAATTATGGGGGTCATAGCGCGCGGCGTTATACGCGTACACGCGTATGCTCCAACTCCCGTCACGGTCTATGCGGGGGTATGCACGCGTAAGAGGGAGAGAGAGAGAGAGAGAGAGAGAGAGAGAGAGAGAGAGAGGACCTAAGTTACTGCGCCCGGGGCAGTTTACCGCGCGCGATGCGATTAGACATGAGTCTAAAGTACCCCGCCCTCCCTTACGCCAGGGATATACACATACAAGCGTGTGCGTGTGCTTTGCGCGGAATTCGCGTGTGATGCGCGCATGAGTAAGTTTTGGAGGATCTTTTTTGGGGACGAGTAAAGGAGAGGGATGCGCGTTTTATGCAGGTGAGAAGGTATAACGAGGATCCTTTCGTCACTTTGCCTAATGCCGACGCCCGGCGAATGATGGTTTTAAAAAAGGACGGAGAAAGATTGCGCTTGGTTTTTTGCATGAGTTTTTTACAACTTTTTTCTATAATGTTATAAAGCGAAAGATTTTTTTTCAAATTCATTATGCATTTATGAATTTATAAACATGAAATGTGGGGAGTATATCTTCTGCTAAGGAAAAATGAATGATAAAAAAATTTTCTGAAAGCATAATTTAAAAAATATAGCTGTATTCAGTGATACATTACGTAGAATTCGGACACGATTAATTGGGTATATATAGCAAATTTAAGTGCAGTTAATACCTTACATATGTTCAAATTATTAAGTTTATATGAGGAACAAAAATTATTTCGCATAGAATACTATATAGTTCAAAAAAATTTCAACGATATGAAATGTTTGGAGTTAATAAATTGAAAGATCAAATTAATAAATTCATTTAAAAACTATATATTTGATTTATAAACTCAGGCTAAGTCATTTAAAACATAGAAATAAAAATAATATTTGAAAAAACGATTAATTATTTCTCCTCTTTCAGACATCCCATCCCCATACACTTTACACCGAAACGGCTGAAATAATCGCAGCAAGTATACCTATCCGGAAAAAAGAGCAACTAACTCAGTTGAACGTCGCCTCTAAGCGCCAGAGGCAAAAGAACAAAACCTAAGCTCCAGTAATATGCCCGAAATTGAAGAGCGCGCGTGCAACTTTTCTCGACTCGCTCTTTCGCGGCCCGTGAATATCAAATTGTAAAGCCTCCTGACTCTCTCTCTCTCTCTCCCTCTCTCTCTCTCTCTCTCTCTCTCTTTCTCTCTTTCTCTCGTTAAGCCTGCGGAGGCTGTTAGTTCAGCTTAATTCATATAACGACAAAAACGCCGGGCGCAATTTAAAATACGCGCCCGGTTGTCAAGTATTTTTTACTCAGCGGCCCGATTGCCCGAGTGTACAGTGCACACCTCGCGCCTGTAATTCCGAGAGGTACTTGCGTAATTAGAGACCAAAGCGCACGCGCGAAAAACTATATACGGTCTCCTGCTCGTGAAATTTTTTTTCGCCCCACCTCGCGGTCTTATTTCACCAGGCATTGGTTTGTTTGCCGAAGTGCTTCTTTTATCATGTTATGCTACGCGTTTTTAATTATAACCGTGGTGCAGGATTTCCTATCGGCTTTGCCGATTCGAATGGCAGTATCGAGTGAAGGAGATGGAATGACTCAATTCGTGTCGATTATGTAATTAAATATATAGGGAGTTTGGAGTGAGGTTACATTAAATTATTATTTTGAAGTAGCTGAAACACGCCTCTCGCGCTTTCAGGCACTTCCATATTCTGCATAATTTGCGGGAAATACAGATGCATTAGGTGAAACAACTTGAGTGCATTTTATTTAACACGATAAATTCACATAGTATCTAACTTAAAAAGTTTTATTAGCTTAAAATACGAACAATGTTTGTTAATAGAATAGTATGCAGAAAAGATTTTTTTTTTATTTTGAGTCTGAATAGCTTGCTCTGCGAATGTTAGATGCAACTTCAAAGATTTTTATGTTTTTCCAGAGGAAGCTAGATTTCAGTACAATTTTAATTAAAATTCTAATGCTACTGCATCCTTTTGAATACAGCAGAACGTCTGTCACAAGGGAAAGTTAAAAAACTGCCAACTCGAAAAATTTTGATAATTAAACTTAGCCTTCCAACATTCAGGTCTACCCTAAACCGTCTAAAATCTATTTCCCCAAATAATTTCACCATCCCTCGTTTGCATCAAAACAATCTTTTATCCATACAAATAAATTATCTCACCCCCCAATATTCCCTCAATTCTCTACTCCTTACACCATGATTTCCCGAACCACCCCCACGAAATCCCCCTACCGCCACGCCCGGCATACACGCACTTCAGAAGCGACAATTCCGATGTGCAAGTACTCGCGCCGAGCGCACAACACCCGCACACCGCAGCGCTAATTAATGAAGACAGTAGCAAGCAAGGGAGCTGTAGCGCAAGCGCGAGAAATGCGCACGCCCGCGCACAACTCATGCATATAAACGTCAGGCGCAGGGAGCCGAACGCTCGCGCATATAGAGTTCTCTGGGGTAAAGAGGCGGCGCGCGAAACCTCAGCATCGCACACACACACAGCCACACATACGCACACACAGGTGTATATAGAAGCGCGAGCGGCCGCGAGGTTCGCATCAATTAGATTAATTACGCGTGCCGCTGCCATTTGTAGACGCGGGCACGCCGCGCGCGACGTTCGAAATTCGAGCCGCAGACGCCAAACGTCAAACGCACTTAAGGCATTAATTTACGACTCCAGGCGAGCGTTATACTACTACGCGTAGCTATGTGTGTGGTGTGTATACGCGAGCTGCTGGCCCGGGGCCGATTGAATCCGCGCGTGTGTGCAACCCCTTAAACGGACGCTGATTTATCGGTCGTATATCGGCCTCACGGGGTGGGCGTGCATCGCGCTTTGTTTTACTTAAATCGCGTAGAGCTACGACGACGGCAGCAGCGTCGTATTGTTTCATCAAGTCGCTCTCGCGCCGACCTTTGATTTATGCGGGCTCGCGGGGGCGCGCGTTTCTCGATCCTTTGTGCAGTGCACCAGGAAATAACCTTTGACGCCATACATGCAGGCGTTTTTCCCATTCTTCGCGCGCGGCTGAAGAATTAGGACTTATTTTTTGCACCGCCGCCGAACTGGGTCGCCGAACGCGCGCGAGCGCACTTGATTTAATGCTGTGCTGGCTGGGCCCAGGAGAGGGGGGAAAGCTTTGCCTGGGGAAAATTCATCCGGCGATTGTGCATTTTTGCCGGGGTGAGCGGGCTCCAGTGCCGATTGTTACGTTGTTTACAAAGGCGCGGGCACGCGGGGCCGTTTATTAAAAAATGCACGGGATGCTGGCTGCAAGTTTCTTTGATCGTTAATAGTTAGTACCGTTCGCTTTGTGGACGATATATCTAATTAAGAGAAGAGAATTTCACGGGGATTAGAGTTAATTCTTTTTTCGAATCTTCTCTCGATTTGTAAACGTAATTATAAAATAACTCATTGTTAATTAGCTCATGAATCTTATAAATTCCGATAATATTTTAAATTATTCGTTTGCCGGATTATATTTGTTATTAGTTATATCTGTGTTTATTATTCATTATTTTTGCTTGCATACGTAAAATATAATTATCTTTTAATATAACATAAAACAAAGAAAAATATAGTATAAAGGAATATGTTAAATCGTTATAATATGTATATCATCTATATTTAAAGATTACCTGATCAAAACCATTGTAAATGTAAACAAATGAAGAGCAAACGATAATTTCATGAAAATTAATTAGAATCATTAATAAATAACTGTAGGCATTTAATATTACTAAAGAAACAAATGTTTCGACAGATTACACACAGTAATACACGCGATATCGTTAATCATTTCTAATAAAATAAATCAATTAATTTAGTTTATTGCTTGGTTCGTATTGGAAATCTCCACCAAAAACTATCAAAAATTCCGACTACACAAAGTAATAATATTATGACTGAACTAGTTTGCAACTAAGAGTAGAATTAATTGACACTGCGGGAAGCTTATCACACGCCGAGACGCCGCACGAGTCGAGCTCGCGTCCGACTGTAATCCTTATTAATGGCC
>JAPYZO010009802.1:0-19267 GCA_030522905.1 Torymus flavipes | reverse complement strand
CACATGTTTGTCCACCTCGGCTTCGCCTCGGCCGACAATTACATGTGATCTGAGACATTTCTTATTTTACTGGCCTAGGGTCGTAATATACTATTTGTGCCTTAAACATTTAGAAGTATAGACAGAGAGAAGGAAAGTGATGTGATGGGCTTGAAAGTTGTTAATGTTATTTGGTTTGAGTTGAAAAGGATATTTTTATACTTGTGTGGAGAGGGTAAAGTCAAGTTTAAATTTTAAAAAGAAAGGAATCGTCTTACCATTTTTTTTTCTCTTGCAAGCACTTTTTATAGTCTCATGGAGCAGAAAGATAGTTTAAGCATGTTTACGCGAAAACGTGTACACATTCGACTGTGGTGGTTGACACGTTGCCATGACAATCTAATGCAACTACAGTGGCGAAGGAACGAGGAAAAGGGAATTTGAACTTAGTGCTTGGATTAGAATAGAAATGAGATAAGCTTTCTTTCCGATAATAATTTTATTTATTTATTTTTATTTTGTTAAATACTTAAAAATGTATCTAATTCAAACATAAATCATTTTACAAGGGAAGGTAAAGCATTTACAGTTATAAGAAAAATATACGTAACAATATTGATTACTATAGTATACTATACTTTATTTTTTTTTTATTATTTTATTCAAAAATTTTTTTCACTCAAAGTAGTTTTCGTATTCCCTGGTTCCTCCGAAATGTTCCTTTCTTATCTACAGTCCGCGCATTATCTCATCTTCATCGTTTTAGCTAAGCGCTGGTATAAGGTATAACATATCACCCTATACCATCTACTCACCTTTCTACTGCGTCGCTTGTGTGTATATATATATTGTCGAGGATATTTGCTGTCAGAAAATCTTATTTTTGTTTGCATATTAACTAACGTCTTATACTATTTATCAAACGACGTAGTAAGTATATTTTATACGTATATAGATTTTGAGAAAGTTCTTAAAATTCGGAAAGAACTTCCTCGCATCTATATTTATGCAACCATTTTATAGCAAAAACATTCCAAACGAACTTTCCACGGTAACATCTTAAACCCCAAGTATACAAACGGATACACCACATTTTCTCCTTATACATATACCAGAAAAGGGCAAATTTCCGGTTACCAAATCTTTCAAGAACCTCGCTTCGGCCCACAGCATCACTAACTCCAAATCCTCTCTCTCTCTCTCTCTCTCTCTGCCCCCCGCAAGTCCCTTTTAAACCATCGGTTTTCCAATGTCCCTTCGCTTCAGCCTTTTCTCGCGAAACCCGCAGCGGTCAGTTTTTCCTATATATATATACGTGAGGATAGCGCGGCACGCCGGATAATTTACAACCTCCGCAAACATCTGCCGCACGGATGCGACGCAGAGGCAAATTCCTCTATCGAGACTCTCTCATGGGGGTTGAAGAAGGACATTTTGATCTCGGGAGATACGATACGTGGGGGCTTGGCGAGGACCGAGGATGCGATTTTTCACGGTTGTTTTGAATTTTTCGAGGGGGTCTTCATGTAGAGTTTGGTGGTTTTCAAAGTAACCTAGTCTCAAAAGACTTGTAAATTCAATAGGCGCGTCCGATTCTTTTCCATTCTCTTATTAAATGTTATTTGATTCAATATATTGTTACTTCATTTCCTACTACTGTCAATACTTTATCAAACCCGCACAAGTGTCCAACCATCCCTCACGATTTTCTATCCCGTTTCTAAGATCTATAACGCAACCACTCTACGGAGATTTTTTCATTCTTCTTACAGAGATGTGCCAATGATCCACAGCAGTAGTAGGCAGATAAAAAGGTTGAAAAGGGTCCGGTCCCATGACGAAACAATATGGAAACCCCTGAAGCGACACGTAGCTCCGTTTTCCCCGCTGCATTTGCAGGGGTTTCTGCCGAGACTTTCTCCTCTACTTATCTTTTGTTTTCTTTTTTTTTTGTTTCGTTGATGAAGGTGAAGACACGATTAGAGAAGTTCAGTGCTGCGCGCGATTACTGTTATTATGCACATAAATATATGAAAGATTAATACTTAAAATATATTTGGATAAACTTTCAATACATTTTCTCGGCCAAAACTCCAATTCAAAACGTTTTGCATCGTGCACGTTTAGCTGCAAAAAGCCAATCTCATCCGACTCCGAACAATAATCCCGCATTCTTTTTTCTTCAACCGCTCTTATCAACCTCGTCTAACAGCAACAAAGACGACGACCACGAGCTGCAATTCGAAAAGTTGCACAAAGCGCGCCAGCGTCTCTTCGAAAAACCTATTGTACTACAAACGTCATCCTACTTCCCCTCACTCTCTTTTGCTCCGTTGCCATGGTAACGGCGACGCGCAAGTACATCCAGCTATATACGTTGTACAGTCAAGATGCATCTTACACTATACTCTAAACACTTCTTTATACCTTATTGTCGTCACCTCGTGATTCCCTCGATAATACAATCGTAAACCGCGAGTACCCTCGATCGCGCAAAAGTCACCTAGTAACAACGTCCCTCCCGCCCCTATATAGGGCCGGACCTTCCTCTCTCTCTCTCTCTCTCTCTCTCTCTCTCTCTCTCTCTCTCTCTCTCTCTCTTCATCAGCTGCTGAGTGCAGCGCCGCCACGCGCTTTTCCGAGAGAACGAGAGACATAGAGAGGGAGGATCGTGCACTCTCCTCAGTCCGCCCCCCTCTACTCTCGCGCGCAATATATATGTGTGCGTATGTGTAAACGCTGCGCGGGGAAGGAAGGCCGTCGTCATAGGCGCGCAGTTGTCAGCTGTTCAGAGTACTCTCTCCCTCTCTCTCACTCACTCTCGTTCGCTTGCTCGCTCGCTCGTTCGGGCCTTCGGGGGTTCAATATGGAATGACATAGCGGTGCGCGCAGTAGTGTCGTCGTCGCCGTAGTCCTCCTTCTCCTCTCATTTTCCTCATTCTCATTCTAGTTCTCCTCGTCGTAGACTGTACAGTGAGCATCGTCACGTCTTCTTGTGTGTTGTGTTCCTCTCTCTCGCAGGGTACTATACACACGTATCTATACTATACACACCTCCGTCTCCTTCGCTCGCTTGCTCGTGTGTGTACATATACGTATATATACCAACGCGCTCACTCGCTCGCTCTCCGATTTTGCGTAGTAGTGCGTGCTCGAGTCCGGAGCAGAGCAGCAGCAGCAGCAGCAGCAGCAGCAGTAGAAGCGTATATAGTGAAAGATACGACGACGCGCTCCCCGTGAGACAAACAAAACAGCGCGCGCGCCTCTCTCGCTCGTTCGTATCTCGTCTTGCAGTTGTTGTGTACTCTTGTGCGTGCGTGTTTTTTTGTGTGGTGATTGTCGTAAGAAAGACGACGCGACGACGACGAAGAAAAACAGTGGGCATAGTGTTGTATGTAAAACCTCGCGCGCAACGTGGAGGTAATAACGCAAGGCATAAAGTACGGCATAGCTGGACTCATGAACCTCGCAAACCAGGCTGCCGACTCCGAGAACGGATCTTTTTACGTCAATTTTAACCAGGACTGCACGTAAGTACATGTCTATATCTACATCATCTGTGTGTGCTTTCGTTCTCTCTCTCTCTCTCTCTCTCTCTCTCTCTTTCTCTCGCTCTCCATCCCACTTCGTTGCATGTTTCTTTCCTCTCTCTCCTATCAATCCCCTCCCCACCCCCTAACCTCAAAAAACCCTCAGTCACAGTGTAGAGGAAAATCCTGCCTCGCTTGTTCTTTGTCATTTTTTCCTAGTCTCTCTCCCTCTCTCGTCCTCGGCTGCTTTTCTTTTCTCTCTCTTTCTCTCTTCCCCCGCTCTCTCGTGTGTTGCGCAACGTTCATATACACACACACAGAGATACACAGCGTTCGTGCGGCCGCGCTGCACTCGCTCTCTTTGTTTTCCTATGCGCGGACCTCTCGTAAGCGGAGCGAGCGGAGGTGAGCGAGTTTCGGAAACAAAGAAAAATTCGGGGCCCTGTCCCTCTCCCCCGCGCGCTTTTCCATCGCTTGCACTCTGCGTGAATGTGTGTGTGTAGAGGAAGAGAGAGATAACGAGAGGGAGGGAGAGGGAAAGATGGCGGGCACTCACCGCAAGATTTTGAAATTTTTCTCTCCCTCTTGGGACTTTTTACGAGCAATAGATTACATGCACCTATATACGCATTTTCTAAGGCTACGTGTATTATCGTTTCTTCGACCACACGGTCTACTAGACGACGTCATTAACGCTCGCGCGAGCACTCGCGAGCGACGATCACGATGAGTCAAACCGGAATTTGTTTACAAACTTCGTCTTCTGCGAGTATGTGCGCGCGCGCGAGCGCTCCGAAATTTTCGTGAAACTATCCGCGCTGCGCGCACTCTTGATAAGGTGAGCGATAGATAAAACATAATGCGCAGAGAGAGAGAGAGAGAGAGAGAGAGAGAGAGAGAGAGGTCAATAACTCACGTGCTAATGTATATCAAATTTCGGCAAGTTCAAAACAAAGAGAGTGCCGAGATAAGTGCGCTTTCGAGGCACGTTCGAACTCCCATTGCTACTGGCTGCACTTCCTCCTTGTTGCCTCTCAAAAAATCTGCGTGAGCGAGTCGATGACACAATTGTTGCGTTATCCGTTCTCGAGAAAGAGAGAGAGAGAGAGAGAGAGAGAGCCCAAGGCCCACGTTCAACTCGACCCTGAATTTTCTCTCGTTCGTTCGCGCGCTCTCTGCATGCCTTGCCGTATGTTTTATTTATGACCGCGAACGGACAGCCGTGTGTTTGTGTGAGTGTGTAAATTTATACGGCACCTGCCGCCCTCGCGCAGTCACGTGATTTTTCTCGGCCGATAAGAGCGCGGCTAGTGTGTGTATTTACGCCTATTAATACAATAATAAGAGTTTGTTTTTACTTTTTTCTCAGGTCATTTGCCGTTGCGACAAGGACTGGCTACAAAATCTTCTCGCTCCACAACTGCGACAATCTCGTGCAGATCTACGATAGCGGTAAGTTTCTTTTTTTTCACGTTTTCATCACAAAGGTATTGATGGAGTGTCGTTGATTTCTTGTGTGTATTTTGGTCAACAGACGAGGATGTTACCATTATCGAAAGACTGTTCAACAGCAGCCTCATCGCGATCGTCGGGAGGCTTTCGTCCCGCAAGCTCAAGGTTTGCCACTTTAAAAAGGGCACGGAGATATGTAACTACAGTTATAGCAACACCATCCTAGCTGTCAGGTTAAATAGACTGGTGAGTTGTTCATAATTTTGATTAATTTCCGCGAGGGTATGTGTTAATACTAATCGTATTTTTTTTTCTTTAACAGCGTTTGGTGGTATGTCTCGAGGAATCACTATACATTCACAACATAAGGGACATGTCCGTGTTACATACAATACGAGACACACCACCCAACTTGGCCGGTCTCTGTTGTCTCTCTACAGATGGTGATAATTGTTTCTTGGCCTATCCAGGTTCTAATACTATTGGAGAGGTTCAAATATTTGATGCAGTCAATCTTGTAAGTTGACAAAACGTCTAAAATTACTTATCTGTACAGAAAATCGTAAAAATATTGTATATTAAATACGAGTTGTCATTTAAATGAAAATAATATTTTCACTTTTCAGCAAGCTAAAACTATGATTCCTGCACACGATAGCCCTCTTGCTGCTCTAGCATTCAGTCCTAGAGGTACCAGGGTGGCAACTGCATCTGAAAAGGGTACTGTTATAAGGGTTTTCGATGTAAGTATCGTTATAATATTCAGAAGAGAAACAAAGAAATTTTGTTCAAATTCTTATTAATGATAAATTTTCTCTTATCAGGTCAATGACGGTAGTAAATTATTCGAATTCCGTCGAGGAATGAAACGTTGCGTGTCAATCTACAGCTTAGCTTTCAGCTGTGATGATAATGCTACAACTGAATTTTTGTGTTGCTCCAGCAATACGGAAACCGTACATATATTCAAACTGGAGAAGCCAAAGGAAGTGTATGTATTCTAAAAATTATAAAAATAAGGAATTATATCTGAGTATACACTATTCAATAAAACTTCATATTTTATGTTATTGTAGACCTCAACAAACTCCCGAAGAAGCCGGAAGCTGGATGGGATACCTGTCGAAGGCGATGTCAGCATCGGCCAATTATCTACCAAGTCAGGTAACAGATGTATTCAATCAAGGAAGAGCTTTCGCGAGCGTTCATTTACCTTTCCAGGGTTTAAAAACTGTTTGTGCCATCAAAACGTAAGTTTTTTTTTGCTAAAATTGTATTTGAATTCAGTTTGACGTCGAGTCGAGCAGGTTGATATTATTTAAAATATTTTTCAGCATACAAAAACAACTGAGAGTACTGGTAGCCAGTTCTGATGGATATCTGTATATTTACAACTTGGATCCCGTCGAAGGCGGAGATTGCACACTTTATAAACAACATAGGTTCGTCATTTCTTGAGACAAATAAAAATTTTTAAAAAAAATTTGTAGTAAATAGTATATTACGACCCTAGGCCAGTAAAATAAGAAATGTCTCAGATCACATGTAATTTACTGGCCAAGGTCAGTATACTATTTTTCTGCTCGACGGCGCCGGAAAGCGACAACTTTGTTTCGCGCAGCGGCCGGGAAGTTAGCGCTTTCCGGCCGAAGGGCAGAAAAAGTATGTTATGTATATAACTTGATAAGTAATCATTTTTACAGGCTGGACGGAAAAACAGATGAAGTTGATGGCGCAGTAGGTAGAGCTAGTGCCGAAGCTGTCGCAGCAGGTTCACAATCACAAAATTCAGGTAGTTCATGAAGTTTTCAGATTTATTTATGTTTTGATATTATCATTGCATGATAATCAGTGATCTTACAATATTATTTTTATTTTTAAAAATGGCAGGCGGAAATGCTTCTATTATGTTAAAACTCTTATTACAATAGAATTTTTATTACTATTATTATTTATATTTTCAAACGAAAGATAAAGAGAACCAAAATGTTAAACAATGTAAGAGTTTTACATATTCCAAGCACAGGTAGAGCAGGTGATAAATCTTAGCCTTCTCTACTCGCGGTATGCCAAACACCCACACACACATACACTTTTAATTTTAAGAAAATCGTTTTATTGGTTTTACCTTTATATTAAATATTTAAAATGAAAATGAAAGAAATGCATGTTTGTTTTGCATTGTTTTTACTCACATAAGAATTTCGATTTATAAAGTTAGACACTGCAACATCAAATGATTTGGTAAACCCTGCCTCATTTATACAGTTAATAAGTTAGTTAATGTTTTATTATCAGCATGAAATGTTATTGTACCATCCGTGTGCAAAGTGTCATAATTAATCGATTTTATTACTAAAACTTTTGATGCTTATATTCTATATTTAAATTCTTCATTTGAATGTTAATAGTGTGGTATAATGACTTTTTGCATTAATTAGTTAATAATGTAGATCATATGATTTTATTTTAAATTTAAAATCGCCAAGTTGTATACAACCAATATATTAATTTATTTTTTATTGGCCATTGAAGTTTTAGAGAAGGCATTAAAATATCATCTCAAGCTAATCGTTTTGCCATTATCTCACGTTTTTAATTATTCAACAATATGAAAGAAAAAAACATTATCGTAATTATAATTTAGTGTCTTCTTTCTATTTGTTACTTTTCAGTTGCTATTAAAGTATATATTAGCTGTAAAAATATGGCGATCATTATTTTTTAAAGTAGATTAAGAATCTCCATAATCCCTAGACCTTAAAAATTAGTTGCTTGAGAAATCGCTGCAAACACTATTATTAGAATAACACGTAAATTTCTTTAAACAAGTAAACCCAATTATTTTTCTTTTTATCATTAATTTTTATAATAATAATACTGTCCTCCGCGTACGTGTGTGCGCGTGTGTGTTTGTGCCGGAATAACGAACGCATTAGAAGCCTCTCATTGCTTGTCTCCCTTATCGCTTCTGATCCATCCAGATTTTTTTTTTTATTAAAAAGAATGTATCTTGGGAGATGCACTGTCTAAGGTTTTCATTAAATATCTCGCGATTTTCATAAAAACCAACACAAGGCAAATATACCATATTTAACATTAAAAAGTTGCAAGAAGAAGTCTAACCATTACACAAGAAGATTTAGAAAAAGCTTAAAAAGAAGACTAAAACATAAATAAATAACGTTTATCAAGCCTTAATTATAATCGTGAGACAACAAAAATAACTTTTTCTAATGTAAAGGGTTTTTTGCCCTTATATATTATTAAAATAAATAAATAATACCGAAGATTAAATCAGTAATTATAAGTTAAATAATTTTGAAAATTTCATTGATTTTATAAAGGGTGCAGAAGTTACTAATATGGGATGATGGCCATCAACAGTCGCTCACCAGTAAATACGCTAAAAGTATGAGACACTAACGAAACTAATTCAATCAATTGGACGATTACATTTGCCGAAATAAATCCTACATTTTTGGGACAGGTGTTTATTGTCTCCCAATGTATCATAATATATAAAAATTTATCATTGAACACTGTACGTGAAATGACATGAAAGCATATGGTGATGAATAGATTAAGTGTAAAAAAAATTATTACCAACGATTAGGTTATATCGTCGTTATAAGTATGTTGTCCTCTGGGCAAAAGGTATTTTATCATAATAGTAAAATATCAGAAGGATATTTTAAAGAAATATGGTTTGACCCTTTTGATAAGTAAACTAATTAATTAAACACGGTTTATAATTTTAATTTTCAAAATAAAAAAAATAAATAAATAATTTCATTTTTTCATAAATAAAAACTTTTAATTTTTCCATTAAGAGATACTTAGTGTTTAAAGTTTTATGATGTATATTTTATACTTTTACTTTTTAAAATTATAAAAATAAAGTAGAAAATTTTAATTTTTTAAATATTGTGTATATGGATATGTCAACAATGGTGTGTTTAATGCCTTTTAAAACTGTAGATAAAAAAAACTATATAGTGAAAATATATTTCGAGGTAGTGAAAATTTTTTATTATTTTTAAAATATTGTACATGGGACCTAAAAAAGAAATGTAGAAAAAAAAAAGAAGAAAAAATATCGATGACGAACTAGATTACGATCATTCATTAATTCTTTGTGTAAAATTAAAATTTTTTAATGTAATATTTTAATTATAATAATACACTATTTAATTGTCTTATATTTAAAAACTGAATTTTATGAATATTAATAACCCAAGTCGAATAAGAAAATTTTAGTTTGTATTTGTAGATACTCAGTTGACTTGAGTCATAGAACCACCTTAACTTGTACACCTACGACAGACAAAAACAGAACTAAAATTCATGAACAAATTCTGAATGTCTTCAACGAATCAAAATCACACCTACGCACATCTTGTAACTCTTTTTCACCAGTTTTTTTTCTGCAATAAATTCCACTGTACCAACCGCCATCACTACTTACTTATTACTTACAATCACACCAATAAAATCGCTAATATAATTGCATATAATACAAAGTATTCCTAATCACATCCCTTTCTCTCCACGAAAATCCTTTGCGTGCATTATTTTTTATTCTCATGATAAAGACACAACAGATTTTTACATTTATTGCGCCATTTGCGTTACGAAAACAAGAGACTTTCATCAATGTAGAATAAGTAAAGAACGTTGAACCGTGAGATATTTAAACCGTAGACAGCTGTCAACAAAAGATGATAGAACTACCAACGAACAAAAGAGCTCTCGCCAAAAATTCACAGAGCCAATAATCTATATCTTTTCTTCTCTCCCCACATGTGTCTTTATCCTTATACATACCTCTATTATACTATTGTCAGCCGCACTTTTTCTCTGTCCTTCGGAAGGGCTCCTATCTCTCGCCCCCTTTCGACACACCACGTGCAGTTGACCTCCCCTCTCTCTCTCTCTCTCTCTCTCTCTCTCTCTCTCCTCTCTCGCTCTCTCTCTCTCTCTCCATGTACTTGATGTGTGACTTTTTTTTCTCTTTTTATTATATCCGCATCCGAAGCCTGCATAAATAGCTACGCGGGTGCGTTGCGCGGCCGTTCGCCCGACACCATGTCAGGTACTGGTATGTCCTCTATACTCTCGACCCACACTCTAATCGACACCTATTATTTACTCTTTTTTTTTCTTTTCTTTAGTTAATTTTTTTTTCTCTTGTACATTGCAAATTATACACGCATTTTTATAAACGCTAATCTCTCGCTTCCTACGTATACAAGCATAAGTTCATGCAATTTTTTTTTAGTATATGAGATTTCATATCGCGAGCTTGCGATCGACGCATGATTTTCTATTATCTGTATATTTATATATGTATGTCTTGCATATGATGTTTTATTCAGAGTTTAGAGTAATCATTTATACGATGAAAATTGCATCTGCTTGTTAAGTATATATACCTACCTACTTACTCATACACAACACAGCCTTGCAAAACAATCGAAAAATTGCTCACGCGCGCCTCTTCATCTTACTTTTGACTAACAAACAGCTACTTACTAATAAATTGCTCGCACTCGTCACGAGGGCACGATTTTTCCTTGATAAAACTAAATCTACTTTCTTTTTTTATTCGTTAGCGTTCGAATCACGCGAGGTGTTTGCATTTATTAATATTTATTTATTATAAACGTAGTTGGTTTAATTTTCAATTAGTGTCCCACGCTGCTCCGTCTCAGTTTATTAATTGAGTTCATTACTACTATATATGATTTCCTGCAGAATTGTTATCGCACTTTATATTTTGTGATTTCTTAACGACGCTTTTTTAACAAAGTGCTGCATTTATTATAATTAGACACTAGATACCGTAATAGTAAGATAGCTTGTACCATTCATCGATCATTAATCGCAAAACAGGCTGGACGTTAAATAAAAAAGAAAAAAAAAATAATTACACGATTGAAAGCGATCAATTTAATTTTTATTTAAAGTTCAATCTCTTCATTTACCTCGTAAGACGTATAATATATAAACGCATTAACCATCATATCACCACAAGGTAAATGAAAAAATTTACCCTTGAAACGTAGTGCAAAAAGTATATATCAAAGAGGACCGAGGAATCCACACAGACAAACGACGTAAGTAAGAAACCATAACGGCGAAGTGAACTCGCCTCTATATAACCATTAAATCAGGGCAAAAGGTTGGCAACAGAAAAAAGAGCCAGAGTCGCCCGATGTTGCATTAATTAATTATCAACGGTGTCAGTTCGCCTATAAACATACACACGGGTTCACATTATACATACATACATTACTCATCGCACGATTAAACCATATATTTAAGACCAAAACTGAACTAACGCGAGCAATGCGCTTCTTTCTCTCTGATTTTCTTTCCCTCTCTATATAGATTCGGAGAAGTACCACGAGATCATAGCGGCGACGGAGAGCCCGCCGAAGGGTAGCACCAACTTCCGCCTCGACGATGAGGCGGACTTCCCGCCCATGAACCACCCGAGCGACTGAACGAAAAGCATGAGCAACAGCGGCAGCAGTCACATATCATCATCGCTGACGACGGCCGGAGTTTAAGACTACGAGAGCTCCGCTGACGAGGGATACCAACGACCGCGATGTTCTTCCTCTTTTATCCTTCCTTTCTGTTTCTGTTCTTTTCTCTCTTTCTTTTTTCTTTGTATTATGATTTTGCGGTCGAAGAGTGAGACGTCCAGAGGTACAATGATGAAGATGACTGTGCGATAACGAAAAACACAAAAAAAAAGTAATAATGGTGAAGTGGATGAGAAAGTATAAGTGTCGATTGTTATATATATATATATATATATATATATAGCATTCGGTGAGGAAATTTTGTACGATTATTGATATATATATATCAATCATCGTGTGTGTGTGTGTGTGTGTGTGTGTGGCGATGTACATTTTCTTCTTTTTAATTTTTTTCGTTTAGAAAAGAAAGGTACGAGCGTTCCGTAGCTCAAGGCATATAAACACACGCCCACGCGAGTTTTTACACATCTCTATACCGAAGTGCTTTTTCAGCTCTGCACGAAATTATTATTATTATATATACTTTGTGAAGAAGATGAAATAAACCGCAGCTCGATTTTTTTTGTTTAAACGGAATTACGGCGAAGCATTGTGTCTTCGAATCTTTTTAGTTCAATTGTAGTAGTGCGCGATTTCGTTTAGTTCTCTTTTTCTCTCCTCGCGTGCATACATTTTTGTTGACGATCTATTGTACTAGCGAACATTTAAACACACCGTACTCATGATTGTTTAATTGTTGGTGCCAACATGTAGGCTGAGTTTTACAACTGTGCGCTTAGGAAATTGTATAGAGAGAATGAGAAAACGATTTGTTGAAGCGTAAAATTTTTCGACGAATTTTCATCGTACCCCCCTGTTTTTATTACTTTATTATTATTATTGTGTATAGGTCCCGTCGCTAAAAACTGACTAACGACAGAACAACGGGACAATCATTAGTTTTACACTCGAAATTTTTTGAAGTGAAAATAAAATCAATAATTGCTTTGAAGATCCATTCTCTTTTCATTCTCATTTATCGATATTTCTCTTTTTTCTTTTTTTTTAACGTAAAAAGTAACGTATGACTAAATAAAATGCATTTGTATTTATAAACGTTTGTATATAAATATAATAAATACATAATTTGTATTAGTTTTGTGAATTTCAGATAGATTTCATAGGAATACATTTATGTATAATAAATTTTTTGACTTGTATATAATTGTGTAAGTACATTATGAATCTAGACGTTATTTTTTCCCCCACCCGGACATATATTACTTTAAAAAGCATAAGTTGATTATTACATTTTTACAAAAAAATTTGGAGTGTACTCGGGAAAGACACTAGGTATGTTTATGAGTGAATAAAAGAAAAAAAAAATTCAAAAAACTTTTTTTTAGAATGAATGTTGCGAATCACTTAATTTGTAAAATAGTAACTAGAAAAAAAAGCACATTCTCATATTCGTCGTGTATTGTAGTTCATATTTGTATAACACTTAATTGAATGAATTGTACGAAAGGATGTCAGATTTAGCAAAACACATTAAATAAAAAAAATAAATAAGAACATCAAACGTTATAGAATGAAGGATATGTCTTTCGCCAATTTTATACTGAACTTTATTTGGTAAAATCTTACTTTTATATTAATGAAATTTCGATATATCGATATATAATAAATTAGAAGAAAAGGCTAGCGTGGCAATTTTCGCTGATGACAACTGTAAATACTTTAAAAGATTTATGCATTAACGTTACTATTTGTGTCAGATTTCGTATTAATACATGTGATGATCAAAACAACACTCAATGGTTTATTTTTCTTTTCACTTCCTTCTGCAGCGATTTGGATATGAGCATTTGGACGTGGAAATAACATTGTATAAAAACACTTGTCGTACGTTTAAATCACGACTTTATTTATATATTTTTATCATATTTTTTTTCTCTTCGATCAAAATTCAGAAAGCGAATGAATGGATTTTGATGGAAGTGGACTGATAACAAGTATAAGAATGCAGTGGAGCCGTAGCAATCAGCAAAAGGGTCTATCTCTGAAAATTTCGCGTATTATTTCACTTAACGGTAATATTTTTATAAAAGAAAGAATTACAATAAAAATATTTTATGTAGATATCGACAATTAATTATTAAACATAAACAAATGTTGAGTAATTTGAAAATTACTGATGCAAAGTGGATGAGAGTTACAGGTGTTTTTCTTTAAAAAATTGAAAAAATGCTTTTCTTACAAAATTGTTGTTGCCTTATGTTCTTAATAAGCAACTTTTGACTCAACGTTCAGTTGATGTGAGTTTCCTCGTTCAATTATTATTTCGTGCTTTACATAGTGCTTTAAATCGTTCTCATATCTTTCATTTTATTATATCACAAAATTTTTTTTTTAGTACAAAGTATATTTTGTCAAAGTTTACTATATAGCCGAAATAATCATTCGTTCCGTTAATAACTAAGTCTACGCTAGTACTAATACTATAACTACGACTAAATCTCTGCTAAAAATTATATCCATGAGCACCAATAAAAAAAAAACTTATTAAAAAACGATGTTTGCGTGAAAAAGTGCTTCTTTATTCGCTTTCGTTGAAAATTAGAAAAGCGAAGAGAATCTTAATTTATTAACAGTCTTACCACTATACAGTACACACAACACGTACTTCATATAAAACCTTGAATTAATTTATTAATTCATTAATTTATTCAGATTTATACGAACCATTAAAAAATTATGGTTTTCTTTTCAGTGTAAAATGTACACGGTAATAGACAGGCCCTTTTGTCGTATGCTCACTGCAAACGAATTACAAATTGTTTGTGGGGGAAATTAAACTTAACTGTAGAGATCGTCATCACCATCATCTTGGAAAGGTTGGTCTCCTTGCGTTGTATCTTGGGTACCACCTTGTCCGCTGTTTTGCGGGAATCTAAAACATAAATTATATTTGATTGTCTGTTTTGATCCGTAATAATAACAATTTCAACTTAATTTGCAATTATAATTCGAATAACTCACCTGAAGTTCGTACCGAACCCTCGCGATTGCTGAAGAGTCTGGGCAAACATTTCGTATTTCCGGATATCGTTGTCTGATACAGATCGCCGGGCGAACCTCATAGCTTCCTCGAAGTGGGCTCGGGTAATTTCGGGCACTGGGTCATCGTCGTCCGTCTGGAGAAAAAAATTAGCATTGGCTTTTAATTTAATTGACATTTATTTATTTATTTTTTTTTAAAGGAAAGAAAGGATAATTACATCCATAGAAGCGGCTGGATTGGCGGCGCGTTCCTTTTCCCTGCGAATTTCCGTTTCGATGCATTGTCTAATAGCCAGCTTGCAAGCGCGCTGGCAGATCTCTGTCATATCAGCTCCGGAGAATCCGTGTGTGACTTTGGCGATGTAAACCAAGTCCACGTCCTATATAGAAAAGAATAATGCAATTAATAATTACGTACGATAATCATCTAAGAAAATTGATAAAAAGAAAGTCACCTTAGCAACCGGAGATTTGCGCAGATTGGCCCTGAAGATAGACTCCCGGGACTTCTCGTCGGGCAGCGGGATGTAAATCAGCTGATCCAACCTACCAGGTCGGAGAATAGCGGGATCGATGATATCGGGACGATTCGTTGCTCCGATAATGAAGACGTTCTTCTTCGCTCCCATACCGTCCATCTCTGTGAGAATCTGATTGATAACCCTGTCGGCGGCGCCTCCAGCATCACCTACGTTACCACCACGCGACTTGGCGATCGAGTCCAACTCGTCGAAGAAGAGTACACAAGGAGCTGCTGATCTCGCCTTGTCGAAAACGTCTCTCACGTTAGCCTCGGACTCACCGAACCACATAGTTAGCAGCTCGGGACCCTTGACGGAGATAAAGTTTGCCTGGCACTCGTTGGCAATAGCTTTGGCCAGCAGAGTCTTACCGCAACCGGGTGGTCCGTAGAAGAGCACACCGCGGGACGGCTGCATGCCGAACTTGAGGAACTTGTCTGGATGTTCGACCGGATACTGCACCAGCTCTTGCAGTTCTTTCTTAACGTTTTGGAGACCTCCGATGTCTTCCCAGGTGACCGTAGGAACTTCGACGATTGTTTCACGCAGTGCGCTAGGACTGCTCTTGCTCATTGCGTACTGCGAGAATAATTATGAGTTAGGATACTGTTGATTTATTTATAAAGAAATTTCGTGGTTCTTTTTTTTAATTACCTTGAAGTTATCCATGGTTACGGCTAACGATGAAAGTACCTCAGCATCGATTTGATCATCTTCGAGATCGATTAAATCCATTTTCTCTCTAATTTGTTGAAGTGCTGCTTCCGAGCACAGAGATGCCAAATCAGCACCGACGTGACCGTGGGTCTCGGATGCAATCTAAAAACAATAAAATTTTAACAATTCATAAGACTGCGCAATGTGTATGTTGCGTTTTAAAAAACAAGTGACGTAATACGTACTTCTTCTAACTCTACATCGTCCGCGAGTTTCATATTCTTTGTATGAATGCGTAGGATTTCCAGACGACCAGTCGAATCTGGAATGCCAATATCAATTTCTCTATCGAAACGACCGAAGCGTCTGAGAGCTCCGTCGATACTGTTAGGACGATTCGTAGCCGCCATGACGATGACGTGGGAACTTTGCTTCATACCGTCCATAAGAGTCAACAGTTGAGAAACTATACGTCTTTCAACTTCACCATGAGTCTGTAAACGGAAAAATGTTTTAGAATTTGCTTATGTGTTTATAAAACGTATTATAGATATAAAATATTTACCTTTTCTCTTTTTGGAGCAATAGCATCGAGCTCATCAATGAAGATGATGGCGGGTGAGTTCTTTTCGGCCTCTTCGAAGGCTTTACGGAGGTTGCTCTCAGACTCTCCTGCCAATTTACTCATAATTTCAGGACCGTTAATCAGGAAGAAGAAAGCTCCCGTTTCATTGGCAACGGCTCGTGCGATAAGAGTCTTTCCTGTTCCAGGTGGACCATACAAAAGAATACCACGGGGTGGCTTCACACCAATGGCTTTGAACAGTGAGGGATGACGCAGGGGTAATTCTACCATTTCTTTAATTTGAGCTAATTGTTTACGAACACCTCCAATGTCGTCATATCCTACAGCATTTAATGCTTCCTCCTCCTCCTAAAAAATTTAAATTCAATTTAGTAAAATATATTAGGTCTATTGATTTTAAATTAAATCATCTTTTTTATATGTACCTCTCTCTTGACAGGGTCACCCTCACAGTGGATCACTGTTTCAGGGGCCACAATACAGTATGGTCCAGGGTCAGTTTCAACCACTTTAAACTCTACTGCACGCATACCTCCGCGAACAATAAACGTATCATCCTTGTGAATGGGACGATAAGCCTCCAAAAAATATGGTTTCAGGTAAACTTCAAAAAGGTTACTACAGAAAAATAAAAGAAAGTTAATTAAATTGTCATGTAATTAACTTTTATGGGAAAAAAAATATATATATTACATACCCAGTAAGACCTTCAACAGTATCGTCAATAGGCAATACGTGAATGCGCTTTCCATACTTGATATCAGGGCAAGATTGCACTGATACAATATCACATAAACGTACTCTCAAGTTATTCCTAACTACACGGTTCATCAGAATTTTCTCATCTGGACAATTTGCATCGGATAGAACAATGCACACTGTTTCCTTACGCCGTTTTCCCTTCAGTAGCACTGTATCACCACGGAAGAGCTGAAGCTCATCCATTTTGGCTTGGGAAAGGGCCACCACAGAATTGTCATCATTTGATGCTTCATCAACAAGAAGCCTATTAGGTTTGTCCTTTTTCCTTAGGATAGCCGTAGCTAGATACTCTCCACTGTAAAATAAAATTGAAGATGTTTAAATTCTGGTGCATATTTACATAACACACTAAAAATAACTGTTAAACGTTTATTCAACATTTTTCTTTTAATTTCATTTAAACTTATGCAACTTTATCTCTAATACGCAAATGAAACGTTAAAAATTTAATTACATAAAAATGAAAACTACTTGATAACAAACTACCATTCCTTTATTATCAAAGCTACATCCCAAAAGACGAAGCCTATTTTTTATTAGATTCAAATTGCCTTAATAGCCCATCAATTTCCGCAATTTCCTCATCAACCGCAATCGCGCAAACGAAAATCCACGTCTACCATTTCTCTCCATTAGAATCGCAAAAAAAAAATCGCAAACACCACACGTACACACACGTACGCACACGGTGGCGTGAACTACATAAATGAGCCAGGGGAAAATCCCCGTGGTTTGCCAAAATCCGTTGGCGACTTTGTCGCCTATATTAAATTTTCGAACAACGAAATTTCAATCGTAACACCTATAAAAATGGAAAGAGGGGGGCGGTTTGTATGATGATGCGTGGTGGTGTGTGTTCCACGGAGAGCGGAGCTTCAAAAGGCCTTTGTCACGTTACCGTTGCTCGGCCATGATCATCGGCTGGCATCGATGCCGCTTTCGTCAAATAAACGCAAGGGCCAGTAATTACACGAAATAACGTTTAATTAGCCGCGCGTATAAATTGATACGTTTGATTTGGGACAGAAGTGCGAGTGACGCTGCGGGTGCTCCAGGCAAAACAAGCGCGCGGCGACATGATGACAAGGTAAAATTGATGGTGGAGCGCAGCGAAGAGCGTTATGCTCTCAGCCGCCGCGCGTCAACGAAAAACCGGATTTAGTCGAATATTTTTCTCTAAAACATACTCAATAACCCCGACAATGTTTAAAAGTCTCACTCACCTCTTGGGATCGCTCATTGTTGTCTTTTCGATTCAACTTCCTGGCGCACGCTATCTGTGTTCTGGCCTATATTATACCGTACAACCCAACTCTCTCGACTCTGTGAGAAAGTGATATAGGCAGAGCAGCAGCAGTAGTATAGCAGCAGCACGGCCACACGCGCAGCGCACACAACACGCAACGTCCGTCTATAACCGCGGCGGAACGGAAAGCTGACTGGCTCTCGCAGGGAGCCAAGTTATACCTATGGATCTGTACCAGCGGAGTGACTGAGTGAGCGCATGTACACACGTATACACAAGAGAGAGAAAGATAGAGGACGCGCCGGCTGCTGTCGTGGAGGAATAGGAACCCGCCGCGTACGCATGCGTACAAGCGAAAGTAGCCGTCTTTGCTACAGCGACGGCGATTTTCGCTTTTTTCTCGCTGGCCCGCTCGGTGTTTGTTTGATGATGCTGCAGGTTTGGAGAGAGGGCGAAGAGGATATTCCTATCATGCACGCACGATTTCTTGGATTTCTTTTGTTCGTGGTGTGGGCCGGAGGGATGAATGATTTGACTGAGAATAGAGTGTGAGTCATTGTTGGAGCGGTGTGACTTGGGTGGTATTATTTATAAATTGGAATTTTTTTAATGAATGGGAATTGTTAGCGAATAGAGCCGGTTTATTTCATTAAAAACAGAAATTGTGTCAGATGTCGACTTAGAGTAACATTTAAATATCAAACAATGTCAAATTTGGAAACTGGGGGTGCGCTCCGAAATGAAATTTGTGGAAGTTGTACATCTGGCAACAGTGTGGATCTTCCTCCAATTAGTTAAGGTTAGTAAAAGGTTATTAAATGTCTAATGAAACAGGCGCAATATTTACATTGTTGCCAGATGCACAATTATCACAAAAACACTTTTTCTGCCCTCCGGCCGGAAAGCGCCAACTTCCCGGCCGCTGCGCGAAACGAAGT
>JAPYZO010009799.1:0-10052 GCA_030522905.1 Torymus flavipes | reverse complement strand
TTGTGAGCCAATCCGATTCACCATTTAATTTAGCGACTACTCGCTGCTTTCGTCCCGTAATGTACGACTTGACCCACAGGACTACGGACCTAGAGAAACCCATCAAGATCAGCTCACGGAGTAATTTAGAGGGAGAGATAGTGTCAAACGCCTTACTAAAATCAAAGAGCAGTAGGAAGGTGAGATACTGTTTCTCATTGTCGATGCCATTCCGGATGTCTTCCGCCAGTCTTAATAGTGCTGTTTGCGTGGAATAATGTTGGCGAAAGCCTGTTTCCACAAGTCGTCTTTAAGACCTTCGGTAGCATCCAGCAACAGCCTCGTGTTAGCTAGTCCTCCCTCAAGAGCAGATACCCTGGCAGTTAGATTAGCCACATCGACTGCAGTGCCCCCACTTGAGAGAATAGAGTATACGCTTCGCGAATCAGGGCTCTTAGTCATGAGAGATTTAAGCTCGTCCAGCTGTCGCTCGAAGCGGTGAAAAAAGAGCTCCACTGTACTCACCGGAATGAGTACATGTGAAAGTCCAAAAAGACTTGCCTCGCCCGAGTGTACCTCACGAGAAGATTAGCTCAGCATGTCGTCAGCAATTGGAGTGACAGGGGCGCCACCAACAGCAATGGTAGCAGCAGCATTATCGACGACGTTTTTCTCACTGACAGTATTAACAGCATCAGCAGCGTCTTCGACATCGCCGGTTGATGGACGATCAAGAGACACAGGCGCCTGTTGGCTACTGTGCCGTCCAACACGCGCTGCACTCGACGTGGGCGAGACTCCGTGCGCTATCGTGACGGCAACCGGCTTTACAGCTGAGTCGGAAGTAGTAGTGATAGTGCGCCGATTGCACACGCGTGAGTGTGTCCGTAGCCGGCGTCGACGCGAGCAGTGGCGACTGGTGGAGAGGGAACTTCGACGCGCGAGACTCCGTCGACGTGCCGCGCTGCGACAACGAAATGGCGCTCACCTGACGGGTGTTGACTGCTGTCGTCTTGACGCTACTCTATGGTGTGCGCATCTTCTGGCAACTCGCTGGTGTGCGCATCTTGTCTTTCGTCGATGATGTCCGCGTCCCCGATGCCTGCTTGTTCGACTTCCAGGGTGGTTTCATTTTCTGCTGTTGTTGCTGCTGTTGTTCTTGTTGTTGATGTTCACAGCTCGATGATGTGAGCGTGCTCGATTGTGTGAGCGCCCTTGTTGTTGTTGTTGTTGTTGTTGTTGTTGTTGTTGTTGTTGTTGTTGTTGTTGTTGTTGTTGTTGTTGTTGTTGTTGTTGTTGTTGTTGTTGTTGTTCTTGTTGTTGTTGTTGGCGGCAAAGATTACACGGGACTCAACGCCAATTTCTTGCCCGAGCATTTCGAGTGGCATGGTCTTAGACATGTTGGGCACGTGCTTGTTGATGGGGTGGAAGAATCTCCACACACCACACACACCACACACTTGTCACTCATGCTCCGCAAAGTATTGTTTGGGAACTCTTCCCCTCTCTCTCACTCTCTCTCTCTCTCTCTTACACGTCAAAACCTGGTGGCCTAGCTGCCGATAAGGTGGAGCTCTGGAAGCGAGAGCAGGTGGCGCGCCAGGTGGGCTGAGTTGTAGAAGCCGGTGACACGATGGTTGAGGTTATGTTGAGCTTATGTACGAGGAAAATAGACCCAGGCTCATGAAATTGCATCGCAAAGCATGCAATTTTTCGGCAGGGAGCTTAAGAGCCAGCGGGGCTATTTTCCTGAAAAGAGAGCACTCCGTGGAGTGAATTGGGTATTAGCAGGGGCTTGAAATAAGACAGAGCGTACGATAAATGATGCGTACTTACCCAGAGCGCCAGCGCCATATCTCTTAGCATGGGCTAAGTGCCATATCTCTTAGGTAGCTTGAGCTATAGTCATACCGTCAAGGCTAGAGGCTTTTAATGTAGAGCGATTTAAGAACTTAGCTTTAGTCACTGGGCGGAGGCAGAACTGGTGGTCAAGAGTAAAAATCAGCGGTCGTTCAGCTACGAAATAATGGGAGCTCTTTAAAATTCCTTGTAGAGGTAGATTATGGATAGCTATCAGTCGAGCTCTTTGGGCAAAAGGATGGATCTGTAAATTTCATAGATTAGATTAGATTAGATTGAAAACTCGCGGGGACCATTGCGGTGTAGTGGCCTTAGCTTGCTTGCCATTGTACGCTATTCTCCACCTACCTCGGGGCTCACAGTAGGGGAGGCACCCAACGCTCCTCTACATTACCAGAAAGTAGAAATGGCTTTCCTACACTTCTACTCGAGGTGCCTGCGCCAGAGTAACTTACTATCGAGAATAACTCCCAGATATTTGGATTCCTCCGCGAAACGTATCTCTAAATTCCCCGCCTCCATCTTCCTCAGCTTCTTAATTTTATAGCGCTTTGTGAAGATAAGGGCTACCGATTTGACCCGTTGGATTCGCAATGCTTTGCTACTGACCACTCCTCCGTTGTCTCGAGGGCTCCTTGCACTACGTCCCTAAGAACTTCTTCATAAGCTCCTCTCGCTAGGATATCCACATATCCACATATCCTACCGCCTTGACTCCCATCCCATTTAGTACTCGTAATAGGCTGTCTACCACGAGGTTCCACAGTAGGGGGGAGACAAAACCCCACCCTGGGGACAGCCTTCGGATACGCGCCCACCAACTGAGTATCCCATCCAGGAGGTCGTCAGCTCTCTACTCTTCAAGGAGCTCATGATCCAGTCAATGATGCTCTTAGGGATGCCATGTTCTTCCGCAACCTTCCGGATCCCCTCTCTAGAGGTCCGATTGAACGCTCCTTCGACGTCCAAAAAGGCTCCTATGCATACTCATTTCAGCTCTAGCTGGTCTTCAAGTTGACCACCGATAGGAGCGCTATTTCCACTGACCTACCCGTGCGATACGCGTGTTGTTCCTCATGAAGCGGCCAGATCTGGTGAAGGGAGGGAGGGAGGGAGGGAGAGAGGGAGAGAGGGAGGGAGGGAGGGAGGGAGGGAGGGGGGGAGGGAGAGAGAGCGAAATTACTCAATTCTTTATTCTATCAAACAACAAATGTCTTTACTGTTCATTATATGACATAACATATGTCTTTAATTAAAGTGTTTATATGTCTAAGTTCATGTACTGGACTCGAGCTTTACAATAGGTATATGAAGCTGCTACTGTTCTCCGGGTAAGATGCCAGCGCGCAATGTGCTGATATCCGTGCCTTCAATTCAGTAGGGGTCCTTACGGGTAAGTAACCGTCGCAGAGGGCCGATTACCGTGCCGTGTGAGAGGTAGGATTGCCGGGTAACTGATTAGCGCAGAGGTCCAATCAACTAGCCGTAGAAGGTTCGTAAGGTAGGACGCTGGTCGATGACGGGTATCTTATAAATTACAACATTCAATTTTACGACTTATATTATAAGTTTATTATTTCATAAAAAAATGTTACAATACTACTTAAACTATTATTTAACAAGCGCAAGGGGATTTTCGGTATTACCACCTAAGCGCAATGCTTATTGGTGAGTATACGGGTCTATGGCTCGGACACAAGTGCGTGCCGATACCAGGAATCGCGGCTCTTTATATACTGATCGGCTATCTACTCTTCTCACTCGCGCATGACAACACATGTGTTTACCTTGTGACGTCAGAGACGACGATTGAGAAGAGTATTACAATTTAGCATACGATCATCTGCTTGACTCTCTGTTTATATTTTGCTCTTTCTTATGAATGAGCGATTTATCAATGAAATAAGTGCGTACGCACTGACCAGCTGGTCGTGTACGTCACAATTTGGAGCTACATCGAGTCGTTCTCAATAAATCACTATTCTAATAAAAGGATAAAAATTTTTAACCTGAAATATCTCTGAAATTTATGGACCAATCCGTTTTCCCAAAAAACTCTCTCGATTGGTAGACAAAATCTACCCCTACAAGGAATTTCAAAGCGATTAAGCCAATCGTAAACAAATCGTAACACAAAAATAGTCATGTCAATATCTTTTTTTAATTTTTAATTATATCCTATTTATTAAACTGACAGTTTCTTATATAACTTGTGACAAAATTCTTCTTTTTTTTTTAAATTATAAAGAATTTTATCCTGCATAGAGTGAGTTCATAATATATAAACAAAATTAGTTCTAAATATTATAAAATCGAAAATAAAAAATATAAAAAATAAAAAATGGCTATAAAAAAAAACGATTTTGACGAAAATAGAATATTGACTGTGTAAGCAACATCTAAAAAGAACTACCCTCCTGTGCAACTCTTTAATTTTGGAGGACAATTTTTACATAAGAGACAAAGAAAATTATTTTTAAATTTTTCCATAGTCATCTTTTTTTTTTGTCAACCGATCCAAGATTATCTGATCGGACCGTGAAAAATACGAGTTATAGGGTATTTCAAGACCTTCAAGAAAATGTAACTACTTCCGTCAGATATCCAATCGCGACACCGTAAAAAATTATCTTTTATTTTCCATATTTTGCTTTATTCTTTTGACTGACTTAATATTATCGCATTGAATATAAAAAAAATTAGGATAGATAGGTCATTTCAAGACCTATATAAAAATTTGTCTATTTCTGACAAATATCCCAGCACCGTAAAGAATTATTTTCGATTTTTCGATTTTCTTTTTCCTTTTTTTTCTAACCGACTCAATATTATTTGATTTGCCGGCAGAAATATGGATTAATAGATAATTCCTAAGACCTTTAAGAATATGTGACAACTTCCGACAAATATCCAAACCCGGAGCAAAAAAAATTATTTCCGGTTTTTCCATATTATTATTATTATTTTTTTTTTTTTTGCGCGACTCAATAATATCCTATTAGATGGACAAAAATATGGATTGATAAGTAATTTCAAAAACATCAAGAAAAATTGACTACGTCCGACGGATGTCATAACTGAATGCCGTGAAAGAATATTTTGGGCTTTTCCATATTATTTTTTATTTTTAACTGATTTAATATTATCCAATTAGATGGATAAAAATATGGATTGATAAGTAATTTCAAGACCTTTGAGGCGATCTTACACCTAAAAATTTTGAAAACATTAAATTTTTTTAGTGCATTTTGTGATTATATGTTATTTTGAATGTAAAAAAACTAGTTTGGAACAAGAATTAAAAAAATTTTAAATTAACGGTTGAAAGAGCTTACTATCTTTAAAATGACGAAAAAAATTGATTTTCTTGTTTTTTGCCCATTTTTTAAAAGACTTCTGGTAAGAAAACGATTACTTCAGTGTGTTATGATCAAAATATCAAAAAACATTATTTATATTAGTATAAGGATAAAAAAAATTCATTTTACTGCAACAGGATTTATTATAAAAATAAATTTAATTATAATGTGGAATTCGAAATCCAGAGGAATCGTCTTGTGACTATTTCCCACTTCTGTTCAAGTAAAGTGACCATTCCGTGACTAAAATTCGACAGCAATTCACTATAGTAATACTATCTTTTGTACCTATATACAAAATATAACTAATATCAGTGTATACAGTTCTATAAATAAAATAAAATAAATAAAATAACACAGTTGCACAGCTGACAACTTAAAAGCTCAAATTAATGAACATGAACCATGTCATTTCAACAGTTTGTGTTGCTGTGTTTTGGCTTCCAAATAGAGAAAAGATTGATTTATGTTTTATTATTTGTATTCATAAGTGAATTTTGGACTAAAAATTTAATGTATCATATGTGAAGATATATGTTTGAAAAGTATTTATAAGTGTGATTATAATACGAGCATGCAGTGACAGTTTTGTTTAAATTTGGAAAGTATTCAATTCAAGATAGGATTGCAATGTGGAAGTTAATACAGAAAAACAAGTGCATTGGCAAGATTTAGTTCAGTATTCGAAGGAAGAAGCTGTACTAATTCTTAGCGGATAAATTAAATACACCTTTGTTCTAAAAAAGATGAAAGTGAAATAGTTGAGTTTAGCTTACTATAGGATATAATTCAATTCAGAAAATTCGTGAATTGCAATAAGTGCCTAAATGTATCTACACAGAAAAGTGACAAGCCTGCTTAGTGCATAAGAAATATATAATATAGGCTTCAGGTGGCTCCGGCTCGCTGGGCCGTATCTATGAGGGGCCTTTAGGGTGCATTAAAGTTTTACTTTAATAATGGACAAAATTGCAATGAAAATAGGTAATTCGATCTTCTGAGTCCCGCCAGGTGTCTCTCTTGTTGCATCTGTAAGTTACACCAAAGCCACGTGGTGTGTAGAGGCAAGTTAGAACTTGTAAAATTCTATTTTTATGAAATTCAATTCTTTGTAAATGATTGTAAACAAAAATGACTCGTCCAATTGTGGAAATATTCGAATTAATTAATTATGTGAATGAAGGTAGTAGACAATTTATAACCATATATTTATATATTATTATCTATTTTGTACCGAGGTTAAGGTGCTGTGAGCAGTTCTAATTTTTCCCGCTAAGTGTATCCATCACTAATTATCAAGTAGTACGGCCCTGGAAGTGTATTTTATATATAGGAACCACAATTTTTTCATCTAATGCATGAAGTTTTCTCAAAAATTTCACTGGTGATCATTATTTTTAACATACTATTGTAATATATAGATAATAAACTATTATTTACAACTTTATTTTCAAAGAAATTATAGATTTTCAGCTCATACAGGGGAAACGAACACATTGAATTGCACTTCTCCCATAAGATCCTCTGTTAAAGTACGAGTTTCAACATTTTTTTCTATTCCACCAATAAAAAGGTTGAGATTTCAGCTTCGATGAAGATTTTTCTTTTTTGATATTTATAGGTTTTAAAAACCGTCGGAGCTACCACATAAAAGCCGATTAGCGCATTTTTTACAAATGTTCACTTGATTACACATATTGTATATTAAATATGTCTTGACTTTACGCACTCTTGGCCATAACAGTGCTTCTCAAGTATCGATTAGAATTTCATATTTCATAAGACCTTCTGCATATTCTACATTAATCCGAGTATAATAAATAATAATATAACTCGGTACAATGTATTAAAAAGTGACTCAACAGTGGATAGATCAAAAGTATAAAAGTATAATGCAATGGATGCTGCTAGATTAGCAATAACTTTTAATGGAATGGATGCTGCTAGATTAGCAATTACTTTTAATCGAACGGATGCTGCTAGATTAGCAATAACTTTTAATAGAACGGATGCATCCAAGGTACCAGAGTTTCTGTTTCAACCTATTTATATAGAAGAACATATCTCGGATATACTGGAAAGTGAGTTTCAAAAAGAGAAAAAAATGGGGAACCTAATGGCTGATTGTTTTTGAAGTTTTATGGTATATTTCTTTGTAGCCTTATGTGTCAAAATTTCATTGTTTAAAGTTTGGCGTTTCATGTAAAAAAAACTATTCCATTGATTTTCATGAGAAAGGGCCTCAATTACTTGAAATATATTCAACTATGGCAGGAAGAATTAGAAATATTAAAAATATTTACACCTAAAAATCTCAAGAAAATCGATTTTTTTTCTATATGTTGTGACCAGGAGCACGCTTAACCTCGGTGCCCTCGTCGTCCCGGATTCCTCGGGCCCGCGTCGGTCAAAGCCCGTGTATGTGCGATGTGTTCTCGTGCATTAACACGGGCTTTTGTTTGTTTCGAGGATTCGGCAACGCAGCGGAAAGGAGAGCGCGGCCCTAGAGGTGCAAAGTACGCACACATAGGGACACGCACACAAGCAGACTGGTGGAGAGAGGGGAGAGCCGCCGAAAAGCGCGAGTACCGCGGCGAGAGAAGTGTCGCGGGCCTCATCAATCAGACAGTCGGTCACGGGGAATTAGCCACCGCGCACGCCAGCCTCATCAGCTTAGAGATGCCGAGCCACGCAGTCAGTCAAGCAGCAGAGAGAGAGATCCGAGAGAGCATCGACAGCCAAGGTAGCAGCGAACCTCGGCCGATCGAACGAGCCATTGGCAACGCCGAGCAGCAACTGCCAATGGACGCAGCTACAGCGGTGCCGGAGTGCCCGCCTGCCACAGCCCAGCCAGCGCAGCTTCTCCAAGTCAGGCGAGTTTTATATTCTCTCGGCCTTGCGTTTGCCAGTGCGCGTGCGTGTAGCGACGAGGAATTGTATCGCCGCTGAGCGCCGAGTAATCAGTAATCAGTATTTAAAACATTTACGAACATATGAGCAAAAACTCAAATGAACTCACACTAACGTCAGACCGGTTTCGACCGTCTTAGGAGACGTTAGGCTAACGTAGGTTACATCTTTGACCTATTCACGACCGGTATCCTATACTTCCTTATACATATAGCGCTCCCGTAGTCACCCTAGGAAATTTTTTTCCGTGTACTTGAAAAAAAAAATAAAATTTTTTAATTTTACAATAATAATTGTATATTTTTCATATATTTTAAATTTTTAAACTAATAATAAAAAAAAACTAAAAATAAAAAAAATTTATCAAAACCAGACTTAAACAAAATGTCTCTATAATGATTAATATGAATTATAATTTTATACATAATGTAATCTCGAAAATCACATAAGTAGTAAAGTAGGTTGAATTTCACGCCAACTTTTAAATTCGACGTGATCGCTACCCTCAGCTGTTCAGCGCCCACACGTGCTTTCCTCTATCCCGTGCGCGTTGAGGTTAGTTGTATTGTTTACCTACAAAAAGACTGTATTAGAATTGAATAATACTTACAATTACGTTAATACTTTGTAAGATTTCGGACTTTATCCGTCATGCAATTATTTTAAAGAATTTATTTTATTGTTCCCGAGTATTTTAATAACAAAAAATAGACCTAATTTTTAATAAGATTTCGCTTAGTGACGGCATACAAGTAGGATGGGTCGTTTAAGAATAGGTGTTAAAATCATAACAATTGATTATATTTTAAACTAATAGTAATGCTCTTTTTATTAAAAAAACTCCATTACATTATGGTAAAGAGAGAGATCAAGTCGGAGAGCTGAAACTGCTCTAAAGCTGGAGATAGAATCAACTGCTATGGCAAGTGCCGCTGTATATATAGTCTGCCGGGAGCCTTCTAGAATGTTCTAGAAGGATCCAGCTTAATACTCCCTACCTTGGTCTCTCTTTATAAAGATTGATAGGTTGAATGTTTTTTTTATACAAAAAGATAGAGGGAATGGATACCAGCGCAATAGAAATGAAAGAATATTAGCAAATGAGTTGAAATGCGTCTGGTAACAGTTTTACAATAACTATACTTAAGCTGGATGCACTCCAAAAGTACATCGAAGGTCGTAAAAGGTTCTGGAAGCTTCTCGAAGGCTATTCATCAGTTGGCGTGACGTCAGAGGCAATTAATGAATAGTCCGAGTATTTATATTTACATGTGGTTATTCCCATGTTATCATCGCGATGTCAGAACCTCTTTCTGAATGTAAAGCTAAATATTATCGATATTTATCTTTATATTTTACAGTTTATAATCGATGTAGAATTTATGCTGGATTTTCGTTTCTGATGAGTCTGCGCCTTTTGAGAACTTCAGATAGTAGTTTTTGTAAGAAATGTGCTTCGAGAGCACGCACGTAGCATGCCGCTACGTGCTACACGCAGCGAGGAGCTGAGCGTCGCACGACAGCGACGATGGGATGGCGCCACGCGCCGTGCAGAGGAGCGTAGCGGGTTGCAGACAGCCGTCCGCCTTCCCCTCTACCCCGTCGTCGACAACGTGCGAGCGCCGGGGACGGCGCTCTCTCTCTCCCGTGCCAACTGTCGACGACAATGGACGCTTCAACCGATCTCTCCTGTGTCAACCATATTCAGAGCCTCAACAAAGAGTTTTATTGTATATATAAAGTGCCTGGACCTCCTTAATTGATACCCATCCAAAAGGTTATGGGCCCAGCACGCTTCCACTGCGCTTTGGAGGCAGGCACCCAGAAGAAGATTGGTGAGTACCGGAGTTGAATGCGAGGCTAACCTACAGACGCGGCCATGTTGAGTTTTTGACCGCATGGCAAGAGTTTTATTCAGAATTAAGTCTTTTAGAATAGCCAAGA
>JAPYZO010009794.1:0-12435 GCA_030522905.1 Torymus flavipes | reverse complement strand
ATTTTGTAAATGATTTACATAGTCTCATTTCTTTGGGTTTGATCATTTTTTTTCTTAATTTCTTCTATAATTTTTTCCTCTTTTACTAAATTGTCCTAATTAAATGCGAAGATGGTAACATTTTCAAAGACTTTAAAGGAACATGAAAATGTTGTTACGGTAGTTATTTCTGCCACACAATAAAGTTTCCTAAAACAAAAGAAAATTATTAAAGGCAGGTAATTACGAACTAAATTAAGCTGTAAACCTTCTTGTTACAGCACGTCTACTACTTTAAAGACCATTTTCAGGCGAATACTAACTTAGATGACAGTTTTGTATTATTTAAAAGAAAACCAATTTCGTCTTTTACCTCCTTAATTTCATCACATTCATTCTTTTAAACATGAAATAAATCAACATTAATTCCAAAATCATATACCCTATACAACCTCCCCTTATTCAACGTAATAATTATCCCCTAACCCTGTTTCCAAATCCACGACCCGAAATCTCGTCACTGGCACCGCCTCTAAATCAGTTATCCCATCATCCCTCCCTCGAAAATCGCTCTTCTTTTTCCCTTCATTCTCCTCGCACGCGTGTCGTCGGCCGCTAAACAAAGGCTCACACCTCACGGAACGAACAAAGTTCGCAGGCAGGCTGCTAGGCGCCAAGACCAACTTTTCGATGTAAGTTGGCGCGGCGCGCTCGCTGGAAATGGACGCGGGCAGGAAGAAGAAGAGGAGGAGAAGAAGAAGGCGAAGAATGGCGCTGCAGCAGCAGCAGCAGCGGGGAAAACTCGATTTGCCTCGGGACTGAGAGAAAGAGACACCGAGAGAGTGGCTGCCGGGGGCAAACGAGTTTCCATCCTCTTTTTTTTCTCGCGCGCGCGTCTTCTCCGCTTTCTTTATCGCCCAGCATGCATCTCCGCGCGGCGACTTTTCCTCGATATAATTTTTATCTCGACGCTTTCTCTCGCTGTGTCTTGTTCTTTCGCGAGCGGTGATTTTATATTTTTCCCCGTGTATATTCGAGCTGCGCTGCGTTGCGAAATTCGCGCGAGAATTATAATTTCTTTTTGCACGCGCGGGAGCGGACGAGTGCGCGGAATGGATGTTTTATTTGCACTGTTGGATCGCGCGAGTGGCACGTGCGTTTGCGTGATAGAGCTCGCGTTGCAGTTGATTGTTTGTATCTTTCCGATGATGATTATGTTTATTTTCAATTTGTAAATCTGATACGTATGGGATACATCCTGTGTTTATACTGTTATTTATATGAACGCAATAATAAGGCAATGGTATTTATAATTATCTCGTGAAATTATGAGTCATTAATTTTTTATATTTGAAGAAGTATTTTTATTTTATCGCATTTTTTAAAAAATTTCTAACACTTACCATTAACACTTTATCATTCGAAAAGTATTTGCTCAACCTGTGTCTGAATTAGGAACAATATAGCTTCCTCGAAAAAGAGATTGCGAAAGTGACGCGCGTCGAGCACGATTTTGACAGGGAGCAAAGAGGGAACAAAGGAGAAATTAACGAACGTAGAACTCATTTTCGAGGAGGATCTCGTTTCTCCCGTCTTTTGTGGAGTGCGATAGGGGGGTTGAACTCGAAGGTCGCGCGCTCTGTTCATTACGAGAGCTCAGACTTCTGTAATACTTTCTGCGATTGCGAATGTTTGCGAAAGAGGGAAAAGAAAATTAATGAAGGTTGATTTATTAGATTATGGCGAATTCAAGGGATTATGTAGGATCAATTTTTCAAATTAAACTCTCGTTTCTTCTTTTAAGAAATTGATTTACATCGGATGAAAAATAAACTGTGATTGGTCGGTTGAAAAGAATCGCGAAATCGCCTTCACTTTGAATTAACTTTAAAGTTATGACCTTCAAGATAGACAAGATAAATAGGTAAAGCCACAAAACGCTCAATTAAATCTAATTACATAAAAGTACATATTTCAAGAGATAAAAAACAACCCCGAATCCGATCTGTATTTCACACCCGGGCTCTCCACGCATCACCCCTAACATCCCGTCATAAACACCAAACGCGAAATAAAAGAACTCCCCGGGAAATCCACTAAAAATACGCCGACGCTCGCTCGCTCGTACGATAAAACGCCCGCCGCGCGTGTCCGACTTCCCCCTTTTTTTTCCTCGACATTAGAGAGCGAGCAAGCGAACGAGGAAATAATTCATACACTCGACCTCCATAAGAAGTATCGCGTGATGGAAGTCCATCGATCCTCCCCCGCTCGTTCCTCCCATTCCGTACATCCGTCCGTCTTCTCTCTCTTTCGTCCGGACAGATCATGGAAGCTTCTTCGATTGTGAGTGTGTGTGTGTGTGTGTGTGTGTGTGTGTGTGTTTGTGTGTGTATTTACGCGGCAGGAAAAATCATTTCTCTGCCTATTGTTTCCGATACCACACCGAGTCCCGAGAGATTTCTTTTTCTCGTTGGTTTGTTATTTTACCCAGGCCGATTCTTCTTTTTTTCCGTGGTCCGCGCCGGCAGGGTCGGTTTTTTTTTTAATATCGGCTCGCGCGTGGGCGCTTTAGAATTGGAGAAATATATGGGGAATCGACGGCGGTGATTGAGAGCCGATGACGCGGCAGGGTGAGTATAGGGTTGATACAGGTGGGAATTCGCTGGATGAAAGAGTTTGGTTATCATTTATTTTAATGGAGTGTATTCGTAGTGTACGGTGCAGATTTTTTTTTGTGATATATGAGCTTTTGAAGCGTGGAATGTTTTTGATTTCACGAATATAAGAGAAAATGTAACGTGCGAAAATTGAAAGCGGATTCTTTGGTGAGATTTCGGATTGGATAGAAAACGAATTTCAATGATGTATAAAACCTTTTTTTATCTATTCTTTTGAATATTTCATATTTTTGGATATTCTGTTACTTTGTGAATAGAATATTTAAAATTAAAATAGACGTATACATTTTTGCGTTTTAGATATCTATATTTTTTATACAGGACCGTTTTTTAGAACCACGTTGAAAAAAGTAAAGTAAAGAACACAAAATAAAAACAAACTCGTATAGAATTTCCACCTCGCATTACAACAATATTTACAAAAAGAAAAACTCGAAACGAAACGAAAAACTCGAGCATATAATCGTGCCGCGTAATTAGGCACACTACATCCAGCAGCGTGCTGTTACGATTAATTGCAATCTATACATCGAATTTAATCAAAGTCCCGAACTCTCTCCGCGAAAGTTCGCGCATAAATCAATACGGCAACACATCGGTCCACGGTAATTTTAAGTCACGGTCCATCTACGCAAGTATACGTGCTCGCGAGAGGACTCGAACTAAATTCCGTCTTCGGATAATAACGACGAGACTCACGCGCGCACGCCTCGTGCGCTTTAAAAGCGATTGTGATTGATCTACGCGTGTTTGTTCTGTCCGCGAGAGAGCTGCGAGCAACTGATACCCATTGCAGATTGAATCACGATGCGAAAACAGAGCGTAGGCGGTAGTGAGAGCGCACGCTCGTGCCGGACGATTAATTGATGGATCGTCGAGGCCTCTCTCGTGTCTGTGTGTGTGTATGTATGTGTGGATGAGAGAGAGGACGTCGTTTTGATGTATTTCGAATTACCTTGCGCGTGGTTCGCGTTTGTGCGATGCTCTCACGCGCGTGCGTTACACACATGTGTGATTCTTTCGTTTGATTATTCCGTGTTGAAAGGAAAAGGGTTGAAAGGCGAATTGTTTTAGTTGATTAATGAAGGTGGGGTGCAGTGTTGGGTTGGTTAAGGAAGGGACCGATCGATGTCGAGATGATGTGATGATGAATGCACTTTGATGGGAAATAGAATACGATAATGAGATAACGTTTTAATTAGGATAGGGTGCTTTGATGTGTGTGCATGTTGTACAGTGCATAAGGTATTTATCATTTTATGATCTACTAAAAGGAAAATATGAATTAACAGAGAGCACATGTAATATCGTATGCAGAGGTGCGAAAACTATAACGTTGTACGTGTAACGTACACGTACACTATAACGTTGTACGTAACGTGCACGTTGCTTAATTGTTGCAAAATATGGTAGAAAGCGGAATTGTTTCTGGAATACAGACTCGTTAATAGAGCTGTAACTGAAATAAGTGCGGGATACAAAATGGTTTATTGTTTTACCAACTCTAATATTTTACAACATATTTTACAGTAATTACACCTTTGTACAAAAAAATACTTCACAGATTTCATATTAATAAACGCTATGTCTGATAGAAATGTTAACTATAAGTCAGCTATTTTTGAGTTAACTTTCTGGCTGGAAACGTACATTGCTTGTTTACTTCATAATTATGTACTAATTAGAAATAAATTATTTACACGACATAAAATGGGTATTTTGAGTTAATTTTGCTTTTGTATTATCATTTTGGTTAAAAATGCTTGCATTTAATTAACACGTTATAGCTATAAAATATGATTAAGTTTCTATCAGGGTTCTTATAGTTTAAAAACAAATCTTATGTTTCAGCTATCACCATTCTATTGTTTCTATCAGGGTTCTTATAGTTTAAAAACAAATCTTACGTTTCAGCTATCACCATTCTTCTGTTTCTATCAGGGTTCTTATAGTTTAAAAAAAATCTTATGTTTCAGCTATCACCATTCTACTTAAGATCCCCACATATGGCCCATCGCCTAATATGGACATTCGCCATATTATGGAACCTACGCGACCCTATTTTTCGGTACAAGGTTCATCAGATGTATTTCGAGTCCAAATGAGTTGCTATATTTTTATGGCCATTAGATGTGTTTTCGAATTTAGAGAGTTAATTATCTGTTTCAAAGAGGTCAAAAGTTTTCAAACATCCAAAATTGAATGAGGGCAGTTTGTTAATGGTGAATGATATTGGCTTTAATTAGGCATGAATAAAGTATAAATAAGGTTGCATTTTATTATTAGTACAAACTATTTTGCATCCATTTGTTTTGTTTAAAATATATTTTTATTTATTATATGATAAAAATTACTTTAATAATTGAGTAATTACTTCAAAACTTCAACCTATCATTTCTAATAAATAAAATACTTCTAAGTATTAGTATTTCATTTATGGTATAAAGTAGTTTTACGAACTTACTAAAGAACAAACTTCTCACCTCGAATCCTCTCACACAACCAAATGCCAATATAACCCCGCGCAAAAACCGAACAAATCCCATTCCATCTCCAGATTACCCTACATAAGATCGACTTCCCTCATCCTCCGCGCTACAATCCTAAAATACTTCCCCACGAAACCATTGTCCCGAGCGTCAAACCCCATCAGCCTCCCCTCCTTCTACCCCGGGAATATCCTTTCACGGATTAGTGGCACCGCGTCGCTTCCGCAATCACGGTCTCGATAATTGCCGCTGCGCGAGCGAACGTCTGGGAAATCAGACTCTTCGCGCATCGCGAGAGCGAGCGAGTGAGAGAGACACGTGAATGCGCGCGCTCGAGGAATTACGCGCGCTATTAATCGCGAGCGCGTGACGACGAAGATGTGGGTCGTCGCGCCGATGGTTATGATACTTTGTGAGGAGTTTCACGGTGGATGAGGAGCAGGAGAAGGGGGAAGAGGTTTTAAATTTTACGAGGAACGCGCGCGCGCGTGTGTGTAGGGGTAGCGACTTTGTCGTGAATTGGCGGTTTTTTTGAAGGGAGTCGAGGGGGTTGCGAAATTGCGTGGGAATGAATATTCATCGGGTGTTCGGTAAAAAAAAACTGCAAGTTCGCGAAAGTTCGAGCGGGGTTTGTTTGAATTTGCCGTTCTTTGAAGGATAAAACGAAAAATACTTTAAATTTATTGTTATACAGCGAGATTAAACAAGAATAGACTTTTTATTTATCATGTACACCGAGGTATTTAACCTCGTGTAAAACACGTTTACACTGCAAGAGCACGAACGTTTCGCGCCAAACGACCGGTAAATTAAATACCAATCCGAATCCCATTAATTATTCTATCTCCTCTCCCTCTCAAAAAAACTCCACTCGTAAACCAGACCTCCCCTACCCTGTATACACACGCGCGTATCTGGATACGCGTTACACCTGTCGTGCATTACACCCCATAAATATCAATAAAACCTTTTGATAACACGCCGTTAAATAACGCGCTCGCACGCGCATGCCGAACGAAATCGACGTCGAATATAATACAGGCGAACGCCATCCGAGCACTTAGTCGCAACGCGCAGAGGCGGGAGAGTCTGGTTTACGAGTTGGAAATTGTATTTTACGACTGACTGGCAAGTGGATTTATAGCTCGCGACGGGAGAAACGGCCGGCGCCTAAAAGGGCGGAGGAGAGTAATCCGGTGAGGCTTGGGAGATCTGTGTACTCCGGGATATAGGTAGAGAAATGATCGAAGACTGGCAGTGAGTGCGCACGAGCTGCAGAGTTGTAAAGGTGACGATGATGATTTTTTCGCGGGTTTTTTTTGGTGGCTGAAGTGTGGTCTTAAGGGCGCACAGCTGGTCTTAAGTATACGTGTGTACAGGTGGCTCGCGTGTGTATAGAGGTTAAAGCTGAAGCGCACTTCATTCGCTGGAGCGAGCGCGGTGTAAGTAGTAAAAGGCGGACTTTAGACAGACGCCGCGGGAAAGGAGAGTAGATTGGCGTGTCAGGTTGATAGTCTGCAGCTGCTTGGTGAAAGCTGGTTTTGTTCGAAATTGCGATTTATTGAATTGTGCATTTATAGGTTCGTATTTGGGTTAAATTAAATAATTTTTCAAGTATTATATTAATTGTCAAATGGGCGAATATTAATTATATACCTTTATTAATTAGTTTAATTTTGAAACGGTAGACACTTATAATTAAATATCGGTAATTGAGGTATATGGAATTATATTTGTTATATTTCATTCGGTGAACGCATAATCTTAGAGTAAATACCGGTAATAATCTAATTTCATATGTGACGCATCAAAAATTGGGTTAATTATTGCACTCCGTCGAACGCTATTAAAATGTGGTATGAAGTTACTCACGAAATATTCTATAAATTTCATCGGGGCAAATTAATTTTGGCTTAACAAGGCTTATTTTCTTCGAATATTCGTGATATTTTGATGTAGGACGTTTTACCCGAAATGAATGTTATTTCATTTATGTTGCCTCGTATACCATGAATAGACTGATATTTTACACCGCCTGTCATGTCATAGTTTACGTTACCACGAGTTATTCTACATTTTAACTTTATTTACGAAATAGTTTCCCACTGAAATTCACCTTTAACCCATGGAAATTCATTAATTAACGTTGCGCCTGCATGAAGCCTGAAAACCAAAATTGATTTTCAGCTCGATTAATAAACAGCTTCATAGAACGTACGTTGTATCGATTCTCCCGTCATCTCAACTAATTATCTGTCGCATTTTCCTTTTCCAAGCAACGTCAAATGCAAATTCCACTTTCAAACACAACGAAAAAAAAAGAAAATTTCCTAAAATCCTTCTCTCACCGGCGGACCGTTTCACGTTATCTACAAGCCCCTCGACCTCTCTCAACGCTGCGTATCCGCGAGAGACGTCACCGACGCGCATCCATATGCGCATACACGGCGAAAGGGTCTCTCCCGTCGGCAGCGCTTAATAAAGCCCTTCGAAGTCGAACGGCGCGCCTTTACGACTTCCACTCGTGCAGCGGGCGCGTGGGACGAAATTTATGCGGGAGTGCGCCAGGGCAAATGGAAAATTTTCCTCTCTCGCGTGTGGGGAGATGTGGCAGAGGGGTAAGTGATGGATTGGACGAGGTTCGCAAGGCAGCCACCTTTTGAATGTACAATATGCGCGCGTGCGATTTTGCCGATGAGGTTGCGATGCCTTCTTTTTGAGGTTTTATTAGAGCTTCAGGCTTTCGAGAAATCGTATTTATTTTTCGATTTTACGTTGAGTATCTGAACCAAATATTAATTTGGTTTTGTTATGATGAAAGGATTCATATGGAGGCATTCGTTTTTTAAAGTTCAATAATTTATGAAATATTTATTTCTTTGTGCAATTTTAGGTTTTTGAATACTTCTGAAAAGCCAAATCATGAATTATTCAAATCCAGAAAGAAATCGAATAACTTATTTTATTTACTTATAAGATTCAGTATTACTTGTATAAAACTTATTTGGATATTATGTCGTTTCAAAATTTGAAATTAATAAGTTAAATACTTATTTGATTTCGAATAATCTGGAAAGCCACTTTATTAAAAATTCGATTTCTAAAATTATGATAATCGTGTATTAACATGAATTATAATTCTGATATTTCGTAAATTTTTTAATACAACCTCAGTTTATCGCGAATCGTTTTAACGTGAAATAGATTCCGTGAAATACTTAATATCTCATCCAGTATTAAAAAAACTCTTAAAAGGCATTTCTTTATTCATTGCTATTCAGAAGTCGAGTAAAGTCTAGAGGATCAAAAAGGAAAAATCCTCTTCCTGGAGTTTTGCTTAAACGCTTGGGTTAACACGAATAAATAGGAAGTTTTCAGTTCTCCGAACGTGAGAAAAAAAATTAATACTTTATAAACTGATGTGCATGTAAAATCTCTCTATTTTCAATCAGTGAATAAGTTTTGAAACATTTTAGAATTTCTTCCTAAAAGTGAGAGAGTTCGCCGCTATGATAATTCATGTTAAATCTAGTAGGAAAATTAATAATTACATTTCATTATCCAGCTTAGTGAATTATCGAGTATACCCAAGTCGTATGCAACTTTTACATCAATAAGTAATTTTATTTTGAATAAAACATTTCTACTTACAGATACAATACACCCAGGATTCTCTATAAAAAAACCATCGATACATAAAGTTTGTTTTTTTACTATAAACTGTTTTTGATTCTCCCAGACGTATGATTGCAGTTGCGCCCAGGAAAAAGTGTACTGATGGTAAAAAATTTTATTACGCGTTTTATATTTTCCCGAGGAGATAGAAATGGCTGCACACTTTTTTATAATGAAAATGACGGGGCTATTTTCACATCGCTGGAAAAAAAGCTGGTCAAAATGTAAAGAAAATTTGCACAACTCGCTTTGTGAAAAATCTAATAACGCGAACTCCCGTTCACCTTTGCGTAAATACATCTCTTTGCTCGCGCTCTTAAGGGAAAATTAATTCACGCTTTCAAAGTGTCGTCGGCACTTTACTCCGTCTGCAGCTAAGTCCTTTGCTTACATAATTATTGTCAGTTAATTATCGATTTTAATTAAGCTTCTGCTTAAATATAGTAAATAATTTAGTTTTCATAAGTAAATACTTATTTCTCCGTTAATCTCCATCCAACATACGATTAAATACCCTTTACATTACATTTACCACAGAATATAATAATTACTACATTACGATTGAGCATAAATTCAAACATTTGCCTTAATAAAATTCATTTTCCAGCTAACGAATGACCTACTTAAATTTACTTAATCTCACTCGTCTGCAGCTCTCCCACGCGCGCCGAAACCTTCACAACGCGGCTATTAACGCCACCGCGAGCATCAAAAGCGCGGCGGAGAAATTGAAATTTTTCCGTCACCTCACTCTCCCGCGACTTCATCATATATCGCGCGCGCGCATGCTCGTAAAGAAGCAATGCGCGCATATTAGAGCCTTCGCGTGTGAAAAGTGTCGCTCACACACATACCCACTCCCGAGCCTCATCGTAAACGGCTGCGCGATATTGGAGAACTCATTTCGCATCTGCCCGGGCTTTACGAGGCGCCGCGTCGTTCGATTATTCGCGATATTCCAGCGCGGTCACTTTCCGTTTGTGTCGCCGCTCGCGTGAGTGAAGATGGAACGTTCGCTCGCTTTTTTCGCGCGCAGTTAATGTTATATGGGTGGGAGGAGAGATAAATGGTCGGGAAAGAGTGAGCGATCGCGCGGCGCTCGGGCGAAAAAGCGAGAGACGGACGAATCGCGAGTGTCACGGGGTTTTATTGCGAGGTGGGCTTGTGCTTTTTTGGGGTTGTGTGTGGTATATATGTTTTTTTTGAGTGGTTGAGAGAAAGAGAGAAAAAGAGAGAGTTTGTTGTGATGTGGTTATAGGTGACGTTGAAGAGGTGTACTGCGTGGTAAATAATTTATAGCGAGATAAAAAGTGCTCTGGTTTTGGATGAATTTTTCGGCATATAATTATAGATTTTTCATATGAATGCATTTTTTTATTGAAGAATGAACTATCGATATGTATGAAAAAGGTAATCATATTGAATAATAATATGTATCTATGTTAAGGCAGACATTGTTCAATTATTCCGTAGACCAACCAATGAACTAAAAAGCTCTTGGTATACCGTTTGGGAATAAAATTTCGTTTTACTACGCACCGAGAGTGCACACGGAGGTTTACGCTCGCGCGGCATTAAAAAAGTATGTTTAAATGGAAAATATTTTCTTTTACATCGCTACCTCGGTAGCCGCGCATTTTATTGAAGATAACGCTCGAGTGCTATGCATTTTAATGGAAGGACAGCCAGACAGGGGGGAAATAGAAAAAGAAAGAGAGATACACAGAGCGCATAAATCAATCCGATCACGGCAAAGGAAACTATGGGCACGTGCGCATGCACACACGGACGTACGCGACAAGTTCGCGTAAATCTTTCCTTTTTTCGTTTTTGCGTCGTTTAACCGCCCCAAAAACTCGCTCGATCGTGCAATTTTCGGGACACGTTTTTCGAGAGCCCAGCCGATGAATTCAATTGACCGTTAATTCAGGAGGGACGCGGAAAAACGGGGGAAACTACGTTTTGCGTTTTAACCGAAAATCACCTTACGCGATAACTGGAATGGAAAAAAAGGAGAGGAAACGATTTATCCGATTGTAAACGTCATTTATCTCACTCGCGGGGAGGTTCGTCGGGGCTATCTAAAAGTTCCGCGCGTTTATCTAAATGAGGGTACGCAACATTTACCGTTTATCGCGTCAGTCGGCGCGAGCGTACATTTTTCGGTGAATAAATCCAAGCGCGATCGATAAATAAGGGATGATCGCGGCGGGGGTAGCAGGGGGAGAGAGAAAGAGTGAGAGCGAAAAATATCTCGCTCGCGCCGTAAACACCCGTGGATTTATCGTCGCGAACAACGAGACGCACTATACACACACACGTGAACGCTAAAGCAAGATTCATGAAGGCCGCGACGTGTGCTTTCTTATCCGATGTGGTGACCTATCAAGTCGAGATGATACTTGAAAAAAGCACTTGATATATGGTAGTCGTATTTTTTCATTCATTAGTATAAGTGGTAGTGTTTTAATTTGGAGCTTTTGCTGTCTTTGCGTACATTTATGAAATAATTCTAGCAAATAACTATTAATTTGTATCACTTATTTAAATCAACCAAAGACAAGAAACTAATTCTGAAATGCATGACTGAAATTTCAAAATGTTTCTTAATTAATCCCAACCCTACCACCCATACTAAACACCACCAACCTCAATCCAACATATACATCATTAAGCACACGAATCCCGCATGTACCAACAAATTTCTTTTCCCCCAGAAGCCCTTCAATCCGTCACTTAGCGTCAGCAAGCCTCCGATTTTTCCTCCGCGAAATCGTCTGCGTACGCAAACTACTTCCGCCTGCTCGACGATAGACTCGACGTTACTCTCGCACTCCTCGCGACTGTGTAACGTAACGACGCCGCAGAGAGGCGCGGGGACCGCGTGTGCATCGCTGCATAAGATATGAGAGCGTCGACTACGTGCTCACGCACACACACACATTTTCGCGTGATGCGAATATCGCGCACGAGACGCTTCAGAAGTCGCTCTTTTAGAAGGCCTAAATAGTCGCGATTCACCGGGGATGAGACGTGCTAGAGAGAGAGAGCTCGCGGGAGTGGTTGTTAGTAGGGAGTTGGAGGATTCGTTTTCGGTGCGCTTGGTTTTAGACGCGCACTTAAATGGCTTTTATATACGGGTAAACATGGTTTGAGAAGGAGGAGATTATTCTTGTTTATTAATTAGATGACCGAAAATTCGGAGGTTTTGGAAGCGCAATGTTTGAGTGGTTAATTAATGCTTAGGCATAGAAGCTCGCATTCCCGTTACGAATATTCTAAGGCTCATTAAAATTTCGCGAGTAATAACAATTACTGGGCTGCAATTCGACCAGTAATTAATTATCCCATCTCCCCCATTATTTCGCTATAAAAGCTATTACACATTATAATGCGAAATTCGCGCGTTTATGGGCGGCATCGCGTATATAGCAGGGACGCGTGGATGTGTTAGCGTATATATTTGCATAGGAGTGAGGTATAACTATTATAATAATTTATGCGGAACATCTTGCATGCGTTATTCGAACGCTAAATACAATGTTTGAGTGCAGCGCGCATGCAGATTAGCCCTATTTCCTCAACATATATGCCATGTATATAGTGTAAAG
>JAPYZO010009791.1:0-16133 GCA_030522905.1 Torymus flavipes | reverse complement strand
GCCGGGAGGAATTTTAATTGCCCTACTCGACGTGGATGTTTAGACGTGTGTGTCTGCGTGTATTCTAATCGTTTTTAATGTCGCTGACGGCGCGTATGTGGACGGATAGCTTTTCCGAGCGGTTTTTATTGCGACGTGTGTAACTGTGTGTCGGGCGCGTGACCCACCTTTTTTTTTCCTCGGGTGGGAGTTTGTCTGTCTGCACGGAATTGAGCAATCGGTAATCGAATGATGGAATATTGACGGGTGGAATGACCGCAACGAGCAGGATGGAAATATCTATTTTTGTTTTAGTTTGCTTTTACGTTGAGCAAATGGATAAAAATATCTGTAAAATAGAGATCGTACGGAATACCGATTGAAATTTCTGACGTTTATTCCCAATTAAATAGCCGAGATTAATTCGTATAATCCCCTTCGATCTAAATTCTTTCTACATTTCATTTATTGTACTGAAAATCTCTCAAAACAAAATCAAGCAAAATTTGCAAATTAAATCCCGAACAACATTCGCGTTAACGAAATTCCGGCGTCAATGTAGTAGAGTACAATCCGCGCCTGGCATTTATCCCACTTTTGAGCATATATATACGCCCACAATGAGATTTTTTTTTTCACCCGCGCGAAAAACAGCGTTTCCACCCATTGACCTTCGGCCGCTTTCCTCGATTTTCTCACGCACGCGCGCGCGCACGCGAGAGTAACACAATCGGTGCTTAAGCGTAGAAAATGGTGAAATAATAAACGTCGGTCGCGCGTGGGGACTTTACGAAAATAAACAGAAAGCGGAGGAGAGGAAAAGTCAAGGTTCTCCGCCCGCGCACTGAGATACTCCGCGTCATTCTCGTCTTTTGCTGCTATACTTTCTTCTTCTCGGCTTTTACTGCGCTGTTTTCCTTGCCTTCGCTATTGTTTATTTATTTACTTTTGGAATCCCCTGCGGACCCTGCGATGTTTATTTGATCGCCGCGCGGTAATTATGCTTTTATATGACATTTTTCATTCGTTTGTCGCGCGGTCGTCGGTTGTCATTTACGGTGAATTGTTTCGAAATGTTATATGTACGAAGTGCAATTTAATCCCTTAACAATTTTAAAGCAAAAATATCAGATTTTGGCATATTGAAATTCGACTATAGCACAATGATACACACCCACCGCTATATTAATTGAATAATATTTGAATATCCATTTCGTCAGCTTTTTTCCCCCGCAATCGACAATAATTCCCGCACTGTTATACTATATACCTCCGATATGCAATACAGTTACGCTCTAAAAGAGGCCAAATTGAGTTTATCCAACACACACACACATAATTGAATCGATTTCAATATGTACCAATTGAGCGCGGCTAAATGTGAAAAGATTTCATATACCATGGTTTTTCGGGGTAACGCGTATCAACGCAGTGATGCGCTTCGGTCTCACAATGCAGTTCGGTTTTCGACAAAAGACAAAAGACAGACACACAAGAGTTCTTTTCGCTCTTTTTCCTTTGCCGCAACTGAATGGCCGGGACGAAAGAGGATCGAAAACGAGACAACATAACGTGAAATTCCAAAGACCGTTTTTAATCCATTAGAACATCGATTTGCCTCGGTGTACTATATAAATCCTAGCGCAGACACAGACACAGACACAGACGAAAATTTCACAGAAAAATGCTTTGCTCTTGGCGGAGCGCATAGCGCGAAATCGTGAGCCATACGCATGCGCAGTAGGTATAACAGACCAAGGTTAAAAAGCGGTAGCGCTCTTTCCCTGGGAAAAGCCGTCGCCGGCGATTCGTCAGGGATAGCACGCGGCGGGTCCCGAGAGCTCCATCACGCGTATATACAGTGACGCGCGAGGCTCCCCGTGACCAATTTAACCGGATACTCTCTCTCTCTCTCTCTCTCTCTCCTGTGCGCTCGTCGTCGCTCTCTCCGCTGCCTTTTCTTCGTCGCATTTATGTGTGATACGCCCGACTCGCCGAAGGAAAAATGCTCTCTGAGCTCGCCGACCGCATAGACACACACACAGTGTCTATGTTTGTCTTCTTTTCATTATTCACGGAATTTATCGCGGAAAAGAGACACACGAGAGCGTGCGCGAGAAAGATTTCGTTAGATTCGTATGCACGTGTGTGTCGTGCATCTCCTACACAGGAGCGCGACGGATTTTCGGCTCTTCTTTTTCTTTATTGAAAGGCGGGCATACTCGCTCTCTTATGTGTCCAGGCAGGCGACGAGGCCGACAAAGTGTCACGGTGAGGTAAACATCGAGCCGGGAAAGAAAGAGTCTTTAGTCGCGGCTGTGAAACGTGAGGTAAAATATTTGCGCTGGCTTTTATTGTTGCCGGCGACGACCGGCTGCGCTTTGGCTTTTATTTATAAACGCCGCGCCTTTGGAAATCAGCTCTTGACTGCGCGGTGAGACTCTGCGCGAGATTTATGGCCTTTCGCGTGTGAATCTCGCGCGCCGCGCTTGGGGGATACTTATATACGTATGTATATACGGGGATACGGGCGCGTGGGAGGAGGTGTGAGCCGAAATGAATTTCGAGTCAAGTGATAACGAGTTAATTTGATAATGTGATATAGCCGCGCTCACTAGCGTGTGTATCTTTTATCGTGATTTTCGGCTTTGTATGATATGAGTGGTTACGAACAAATAAACGGAGGGGAGGGGGGTTATATCGATGATTCTAAAATTGTCATTTCTTAAAATTAGACAGTCGATTATATGGTTTCTCTAAATATATGATTGCTAACAAAAACATATCGATAAAAAAAACATGTTTAAAAATTTGATTTCGAAGTTGTGAAATTCTAGAGTATGTAATTTTATAGCGAATCGTCGAAACACCCCCCCCCCCCCCTGCAATAAAGGTATATTGGATGAAAATTCTTAGTTTGTTTTTTATTTTTCAATTCGAGAGGTATAAGTAGTAGAATTAATTTCCAATTAGAGTATGTCGGAAGATGTGAATTTTTTCAATATGTACTCTTCATTAGCTTATTTTATTGATAGGTGTCGATTAAATTTGATATACCCTTCTATTTTATTGGGATTCATTCGATATTTAGCGAAAATAAATTTGTTCAATCTCTATATCTAAAAATGTAATATTATAAATATTCGGTCAGAAGAATAAATTTTATATGCGATTGTAATATTTTTTAAATAAAATTTATTCCACAATTTTAAAATATTGATATACTTTCTATACCTTCTCGTATGCTATGGAAATAAAAATAACTGATGGGTATGAGTAACAATGATATACAATAACAATAAAATGTTTTACTCAAGTTAATAAAAGAGCTGATATTAAAAATGGCTTTTATACAAACGGACAAAAGTATACCTTTTCCAGCGAATGTACAGTTAAAACAGCATGTATACATGAACCCCTGAACATCCATACGTGAACAAATGTAAATTAATCTTTAGAATCGTGCCGATTTCAGTTAACCGGAAATCGGCAATTAAAAACTACTTATAAATATTTCATGTAAAGGCATTAGAATTCTAATGCCCCCACTATGCGTTTATATTAAACATACAAAACTATTCATGTCCCGAGGTACATAAAAATTTGTATGTAATAAAAATGGAAATGCCAGTATACGAAGACATGTTGGATCCTTATCACCACCAGCTCTCCCAAAATTCATAAAAAAAAACTCCTATAAAACGAAACTAGTTCCACTGTTTACAGTGAAATAAGTATAGCGCATCGTTCGAAAACTGTTAGTCACTCGCTATTGGAATCTTAGTCAGCGCTCAGTGAAATATAAAACTTTTCTCCTAATGGTATAGACTGAAAAAATGGCATCGTTCACTATATACACACGCACGCACGGTAGACGCGCTCGTTTATGACTCAACGTATATCTCGCGGGTGAGTAACGCGTGTATACGTATTTTTTAACGACATTTAAATTTCCCGTGAGAGACGGAGACAACGCCCGTATATTCGAGCTCATCAAATTTCAATCTAGCGGTCGTTAAGCGCTTATTAGCCCTAAACGGCCGTTCTCCAGCCGTGGCGGCACACGCGGATGTACGATCTTTTACAGATATAATATATACACGCGGGAAATATGTGCTTCCACGCGCAAGGCGTGTGCTTGTATATATAGGCTGTGTACAATTTTAAAGTTGATGGGAAATCCTGACCCCGTGAATTATCCCCCGACTTGTGAGACTGGCGGGAAATGAACGGATTCTTTTCTCTGGCGGTGATTTCTATACATTTTTTAAAATAGTCCCTGGAAATTCGCGTGCAATTCTGCCATTCGCGAATATTTATATACGTTTGGTATGTGAGTCTTAGGATTTTGAAATTCAGTCTGACGAGTATCGGAAATAATATAGGTTCGCTGTGTGATTAAAGCAATTATATAAAGATAACTAAAGACAGGATCATATACAAATATTACATAAGCACTGTAATTTTACATAAAAATTTAATTGTTTTTTAATTTGACAAGGCAGGATATGCAAATATTATAAGAACTGTAATTTTACTTGAAAATTTAATTGTTTATTAATTTTATATTCACGGTACAAAAGTTACTGTTAAATAGGCTATATGTTAAACTCTTCCCCGTAAGAATGTCAATCGTATTACGTAAGAATAATCACATCCCATCTAAAATTACCAAAGGCATAAAATAACCAGATTCTAGTTTTATGAGAAAAAAGCCTTTTTAAATCTGATGGTTGACGTGAACTTATACGTATATCCTCCTAGATTTACGATGCGGTTAGTACATTCTTAGTACGATGACCGGCGCGGTCGCGACAATACAACCATTTCAAAGAAATCGAAATCTCATGTTTATTTTTATCCCGTGCTCGCGGCTTCACAAAATCGTTCTATCCCCCCATCCATATTTATCCATTAAGCGAAATAAAAAGTATATTTACGTCACCGCGGACACGAAAGAAAAAAACCAACTCCACTATATATACACAATAAAAGAGAACAACAACGTTAAATCCGTTTACGGACTCGCCCGGAATCGACAGCATAACACAGGCGCGCGCTCGGTGTCTCCCTTAAACCAGGATAAAACGCGGCCACAAAAGCCAAACGGGGACCTATTAGCCCTTTTATATAGCTAATAACTCGACGGGACGTGCCGTTAACCAGCCGCACCAGCGGCATCTTTCCACGTTTCAACGCCCGAAAGGATTCGTCGACCGCCCACGAGAGAGCATAACCTATACGCGGTATATATAATTCACTCGGAAAAACTTTCAGATAACATCGGGTTTTTTTTTCTTCACACGCCCGAAACAAAAACTCATCGTGCAGGATCCGAGATCGCATCGCGACGCAGCTGATGTCCGCTGCAACAAGACCGTTAACGTGCGAACGCGGTGTTGTTGCAATCACGTTATTTTTCCAAATATGACCGATCGATCGGTGGAAAAGTTGTGCGCCAACAAAACATGCCGACGGAGATTTTTCCTGGCGCAATGTTGTAAGTAGGTAGGTACGGTTAAATTGATTGGAAGGACGGGCAAGTGGTTATATATATCGTTAACGAACGGGCGCGGCGCTGTCGGTATTTAAAATGCAGTTTGCGAAGTCAAAGCCGAAGTGTAACGACTGCGGATGCGGTTTGAACTTTGTTAACCTTTCGTCGAACTAGCTTATTTACTGTCTCGTCGTTTTAATGAGTTGATATTTCTGTTAACGATCCGGAAAATGACCGTAACAGCAGCCGCGCCAGCGGAGTTTGTCAGTATTATATGTATATGATGTTTAAAGTCTATAAATTTTCGTATCTAGTTAATATAATATCTATATATACCGCAGCGTTGAGTGGTTATTCGCTGATATCGAATTCGTACGCGTAATGGTATAATTCAATTTATTATGATCATTTGTATCGTTCTTATACGCTTATTATAATTATATAAAAGACATCATCATTGAATAATAAGTCCATGTATTTATGTATTATATAAACATTAAAACCTTGACTTAATCAGTTTCACTGTTTTTCCAGGAACTTCTATATATGAGCACGTGTGTGTGTATATATCTACATCGCGATACGCGAACAAAGTTCAAATGCCTTAACTGCGCGACAATTAAGAGGGCATTTTTCGCTCTCTAGAGTGGAAGGATTTAGAGAGTAGCGCGGCAACAGCAGCAACAGCAGCGCAAGATAGAGCTAATTGTAGGTCGTTACAGAAGAGGACCCATATAAATCCAAGCGTAAATAAGCCAAAATATTTTGTTTGCTCCGAGTTAGTGTTGAAATGTGTGTCAACTCGGAGCAGCGCAGCGCGCTTATTTACTCATACACACTCCTAATTAAATCTTTGGGGGAAATAATTGAAATCAATTGGGACCAAAGGACGCTCCGCTATACGGGATTCTCTTTAATTAGGCGTGTTTGAACTAGTTTTCGTATGGCTGAGAAAATTTTACACTGCCTGTATGATGCGTCAATCTCGCTTCTTATATAAGGAATTTTTACTTTTAAAAAGTTTTAACGAACATCGAACTCAGTTTTCGATTATGTTATGTATACTTATTTGATATGATCGGATTGACCAACAGTAATTTCCATATATTGATTAAATAAATAAATAAATGAAACTATACTAATTAAATAAAAACAAAAATAGGTCTCATTTAAACGCGAAACCCATACATACACCGCATTCGACTAAGATGAAACACAGGCTCTGAATTCACAGGCACTGTATTTTCACAGATCGCTAAACCTCTGTTAGACCGCACGTTTTCTCGTGCAACCGCGCGCTCCCCATCGTGCACTCGCTATACGTTATATATAGCTATAATGTATACCCGTTCATTAATCGCGCCGTCGCATCATCGACGCCTCCGCGATAATGCGGCCGTTCTCTCTCCTCACGAAACAATACCCACACCTACGTGCACTCGGCTATGTATATACTATACCTAGCATCGTCAATCGAGGTCGAGGGGCATTTAAGAAAAGGTCGCCTCGTCGCCGCGCGCGGAAATTCGTAAACACGTCGTCGCCGTCGCCCCGCCGTCTTTGTCTTACACTCTATTACCGGGCTAACCGTGTGGTATATACCTTTACGGGCCATTGTCGGGGCGGGAGGAGCTTGCCGCTGTTTAATGGGACGATCGCGACGACTACGACGACACCAGATTGCGCGATATATAGCCCGCTTTACTTCCAGATGTGCTGCCCCCCTGCTGCTGCTTCTGCTGTTACACGAGCGCGGGTGTATATTATACGCGAGCGCGGTTTATTTCGGGGAACGGCTAATTTCAAGTTCGGAAGAGTCATTTCGAACTGCGCGAGGAAGAAGAGAGAGGTTTTTAAGTGTTCCGAAAGTCGCAGGGGTGACACGCGCCATGGCCATTAATTAGCTAATGGCTGTGGAGTGCTGCGAGTTGGATTTTAAAGTGGGTTGGAGAAAGAGAGAAAGAGAAGAGCCCATTATGTGGGAGTTTTGAAAACAATAATGTTTTGACTGTTCTTTATTTTTCAGAACTGAGCGATGGTGTTGCTATTGTGACTTGAGAAGCTATAAAAATTAAAATAGTTTCATTTTACTGGGGATATTTCATGGAAATTTATTAGAGTCATTATTCAAATTGAATTATCTGAAATTTCGCCTTCTATAAAAACTTGATAATGATTACTTTGGAAAATGGTGGGCTGAAGAGTGAACTCTTGTTTACGCCGATTCGCTACTTGGCTAATTAGTATATCACGTGGGATATAATCTAATAAATTATTAGCAATAAAACAAGGCTAGAGACAGGAGGTACGTTATAATCTCTGTCTTTTAAAAAAATAACGAGCAGGAAAAGAGCACTAGCAAAGTTTAAAAAAATACTTTTTTCATAATAAGCGATTTTTTTCAATAAACTTTAAAAGCCGTGCAATTACCTCATGCTATTTATCAGTCTTACAAAGTTAAGAAGTTCCTTTATGACCTTATCAATTGTAATTCTAAAAGCACAATTCACCACAAATCTATCGAAATATATAAATATTGATAGGATATGCAATTTATTTAACGACGCTTTACACCAAGTACATGCTCCCCCGTTGAAACAACCACAAAAAGTATATACGCAATAAGAAATGAACTTCTATACATCGCGCGTGTCCGTAAAAATACGCGGAGCTTGTTAGCAGCACTCTACAGTGTTCAGGTATATGTACAGATCTATATAATAAAATGCCGCGACCCATATAGGAACGCCAAGCTCGCGACGCGTGTGCGACTTCATTGTTTCGAATTTTCAAGATCACAGGCCGCGACTAACGACGCGAATAACATCAGCGCCACGCGACAAATTATTTATGAGCCCCGCAGATGTATATAGGTATATGTGTACCTGTCTTCTCGGCATTCGCGATCGAATTAAAAATCGCGCGCATTCCCCGCATCCCCATGTACGGATGATGATGAGGAACGCGAGGGAGATAAAAGCTCGCGGTATTGAGACTTGTTAAAATTTACCCGCGTCGGATTCCGCGCGCGGCCGTGCGAAACTATACGGGAACGGATGTATGTGTACAAAGGTGTGCGCCGGGCAACAGCTTACATATATCCTATAAGTGTTAGAATATAATGAATGTACCGAGCTATGAGCGCGGTGCAAATGTTTATCGCGTTGATTCGCTATTGAGACGATCGTTAATTTTCGCCTCTCTTTTATTTTTTCGTTGTCTTGAAAGTATGTAGTTCCTTGAATGGAATCAGGATCAACATTCCCGTATGTATATAAATTATATTACAATGAAATTAACTACATTTTCACACGGAAGCTCGTTTGTAGTAAATAAACGAATTTTATAAACTGTCAGTAATAATTCAACATTTTACTAAAATAAAATTCAGTATGTTGAACTGCTTTTTCATCGAAAACTAAAAGAATTATTATCTTTACTCTCGGACACGTACAGTTAACTTCGTTATTAACTTTTAATTTTTGTATGATATTCTATCATAAATAAATATATACATACTTGAGCCTGTATTTGCAATAACGAGTCAATCCGAAAAGCACTCCATTATCTGTTTATACATAAGTTAGTGAACCCGTCTCGACCCTTTCATAGGCTGGACGAAACGATTACGGACAATAAGACCACCATGAAACGGCGAAAACGGATCCTCAAAAACAGAAAGATCGATCTATATCAACTGATACGGGACTATTTACACGCCTAATGTGCCTCACAATGGGGAGAATCCACCGAAAAAGATGTATATATCCGCATATATACCTATATATCTGTACACATATCCTTTCACTGCAGTGTACACACACTCGCACGCGCGATATTAGATCTCTCAATAGCTTAGTCATACCCGATTTCCGATTCCGTGCCTGAGAACTCTTCCCAAAATAAATCCGATGAAAAGATATGAGGGCTGAATTTCTGGCTCCCATATGACAATGTCTTTGACAATTGGAAAATCACGCAGTTCGATTCATGTGAACTCTTCATTCAGCTTCTGACGTATAGTAAGCTATAGGTATATAGTATTTATAAATATATTTTTAGATACGTCAACTGATGTCTCACGATGTCTATCGCCAGTCGAATATTCATCTTAATATAATTTAAACCTGTGGCAATAATAGAAAATAGATTACATTTGAAAATAATGTTGTTAGGAACCACAAGTGTTTTTAATGGACGGCTAAAAAGAAGTAATTCAAGTTATTTTAAGTAGTCTGTAGTATTTTATAGTCTATGACTTTTACGAAGCCATTAAGAACTACACCTCATTCTAATCTACTCTAGGTATGCTTTTGCTCAAATTTCCGTATAAAACTAAATTTCATTGTAGAGGCACTGTATGAATTAAAGTCTCGGATTGTCAGTGCGGAATGGTTGTTAACTCAAACAGCCATACACAACTCCAAAACCGGCTTCGAATCCCGGCCCTGATGATTGACTATACCCGCAGCACCTCTGTTTCAAGTTTTTGGAACTTCGAAGTCGCCACGAGTAATTTTTCGAAATTGAGATTGTAGTTCGCATACGATATAGATATATAGATATAAAGTTGTCAGGGTTAGAGCTGCACGATATAGCAATATTAATCTTGATATTGTATTGTCTTGTCTCAATGTTCAAGACAATAATCGATACCTTGAAAATAACTTAACATTTTCTGATCGTAATAATTTATCGAAATAATCATGATAACGGGGATGTAACCTCCAATTGTCGAAGAAATAGAGGGAAATAAAAAATTATCATGAGAAAAGGGGACGATTATCATCTCTAATGAAACGTTCAAGTGATAAAGGTTGACGGGGTGGCGCTTCGGCGCTCTTATATATCCCCTCAGTCCGGCTTACTATATAAGGTACGTGAGGCAACAGGGAGAGGGTGCGCCGCCTAGCGGCTTTTTCTGAAAACGAATTTTTTACATAGACAGCGGAGGGTTGGCGCACGGTCCTGCTAGTTATCTACATGTGTAACCACAATTTTTTGACTTTTACAATATTTCGATTCGACACGTCATGATAACGAGAAAGAGTAGACTATGTAAACGAACATCACCGTACGCATATAATATATTGAGACTTGCTCTACTCAGTATAGAAAATATAATACCGAGGGCGAGAGCTCGCGGCCCGCTGCAGCACAGGATATCGGAGAATTCATGGGCGTCCGGAAATAGTGCGCGCGCGCCGACGACAGAGAGTGATTTGCCGCAGCAAATAATTTCGGGCTTTTGGGCTTTCACTAAGCGCGAGGCTGATATGTTGCCGCGCGTGCACGCGCGTGCTCTCTTATAGCGAAGTTAATTTCGGCTGAAATCGGCGAGCAATATATCGCGAAATGTGCAGGGACTGAAAAATGTGGCTTTGGGAATGTGTTACACAAAAGGGCCGTGTGGAAGGGGACACGAGCGTGTGCATCATGCGATAGTCGGTTTAATAGCGGCGCATTTCTATGTATATAATAGAGATACAAATGATTGTCAGGGTGGAAATGGCAAAGTGGGCCATTATTACGGCGGATATATAATTGAAAAGGGAAACTTTATCGCATCCGGTTACAAAGGAGGCGAATTAATTTTGCTGGTTCGGTTCGAGTGTAATATTGTATATATATACATGGATGTATGCAAATATAAATTCAAGCCATAATATGGTTTCATCACTAAATATGTATATAAGTAAATCGAGTAAATATGTGATTGGGAATCAAAAATTATGCATTGAGTTATAACAGTAATTCCACGTATAGCGTGTGTATTATTGTATAATATACAAGTGTAAATATTTCAGTGATGTGTATAATTTTATGAAATGTAAGTATGTTTATATGTTAATGACATATTTTATTCATTTATTGAGTACAAGTGCTATAGCCGGCTATAGCTTTAAACAACAATTCTGATGAGAATCGAATGTATTGAATTTTTAAACAAAAAGATCATATACTTGTAGATCTTTATACTGACAAAAGGGATGCAAGAGACAATAGTTATTTAAGCATTTATCTTATATGTTTTTATGAATTATCCATAAGCCGTTGTCTTAAAATAGTCCACAAAATGTACTCCACCAAATAGGATCTCCGTGCTCAGGCCATATGTAGATTTCAGAAACACATTGGCCTATTAAAAAATAGTATTTTATTTAATACACGGGTATTGAATGGGATTATCCATCGCGATGTTTACAAATTTATATACGTAATTGTGCCAAGTACAATGCACACTTCATGCATTCAATGTTGAAGCACAAAAGAACTGATGATTAAAATTTAAATTACGAAAAATCGCCCACTTTAAATCGAGGCTAATCGGGGGTTTGTACGATTTTCGTGTAAAATTTCGGATTACACGCGCTACGCTCTCCCGTTATAGGAAATCGCATTTCAAATGCAAGGTTATTTTGCATTCAGAGAGTTTACGATCCACCTTTGCATCAACAAATTCGAAAAATACGATTTCTACAGCCGTATTAAGTCCTTCATTACATGGTTTATGATTTTGCATGCAAAACTAAGAAAAAAATTATTATAATAAATCTACGAATAGAAATTATTTTGAATATATTTTATATATGGTTTAGAATTTTAGATAGAATAACCAAAACCGTACGAATGTCTTTAAACATTAAACAATCAACATAAAAAATATCCTCTTGTACATAATCCTCTTTCGAATTGCGCCCTATATAAATCCTATATACGACCTGCACCTCGACGTTTCCAGCCGAAACGGGTCCGCAACCTTTTGCATCTTGTGTCTTCGCCTCCGCGCGCGTCTCTCCCTCTCTCCCTCGCCTTTATCCTTTCTCTACGCTATTTTTTCGCCATCCCGTCCGAGTCTTTATGTTACACAGGCGCAGTATTCGCGCGAAAACCTATCTACGTGTAAAGGCCTCTGCACAGGCTTTTTTTCGCGTGAATCACCCGCGCTCGAATAGATTCACGCGGTCGCGCTGGAATGCATAAATAATCGACTCTATTCTCTCCTCCGAATTTCGCTCGGCGATTCTTCTCTCTTTTTTCGTGCCGTTTGTTCGGCTCTTTTTTACATCGAGCGCGCGCGCGCGACGAAATAAATTCCGTCGAAATTTAGCGGCGTGCAGAAATCGTCCGGTTTCGCGGGAAAAAAAAAGAACAGGCCGTGTCCTAACAAATGACACCGGGGCAATATCGTCGTTAACGCGTCGTGCGAGCGAAGCCGTGTGTTTTCGAACCTCATCAATTTACAAAAGTTCTCTGTAGTCTGGAATTTTCGGTAATTTTTCAAGGTGTTGATTTCTCGGAACAAAAAAATTAATCGGCTTCGAAGCCGCGCGTGATCGTCTGTGTTATATATATACGATTCGACTTGTTGATGAACGAACGGCTTTTTATATATGTGTACATCAGAATCCGCACCGCGCTGCGCTGATGTTTTGTTTCCTCGAACTTGTCCTTGCGAAACGAATCCATCGATCAAAGTGATCGCGATGCGACTTACATGAATTTCTCAATCGCACGTCGTTAATCGCGTTGTTTTGCAAGTATAGCTATAGTTATCATAGACGAATTTCATTGTCCTTCTACAGAATCTTAAATTAAAGTATAAATATACAAATACATTAATTATGAAAAATTATATGATCGTCAAAAATCTAAAACGTGTTAATTCACGCGCCGCGACGAGGAAGTTATAAATTATCTCCTAAATGTATTAATTCAGCGTATATATATATAATCTCGCGTTATGTATTATCCAGCGCGCTCGCGTCGAGTATATAATAAAAACGTTTTTATTATATACGTCTTCATTACAATGTCCCGGCTTTATATTCGCGGAAATTCCGTTACAACGCGCAGCGCCGGCCGTCGTCGTCGTCATCGGCAAATGCATTAAAATCGAATTTATCGCATAATTTTACACGCGCCGCGCTGTGCGGCATCTCTTTTTTTTCTCTCTCTCTCCCGCGCGCGGCGGCGTATCTTAAATCTCGCGACTTTACACGCCGTAAATTTATATTAAGAGATTAACTATCGCCGTTTAACCGTAATCGCGCGGCGACGCAGGGCATATATGCAAAACAAACAGACCGATTAATCACTTGTCAATGAGTCGAATTGTCGCTCGTTATATATCCTCTCTCTCTCTCTTGAACGACTGTCCCCCGGGTAATGTCCGCAAAAATGTGGTAAATCGCTGCAATTTCCCCCCATCGCCGGGATCTTATACACCTGCACGCGAGGGGGGAAAGAAGAAAAAGACGAAGCGACGAAGTAAGTGGCTCGTAAAGATAAAAAAATACTGCGCGCATCACCGCAGGTCCTCGGGAGGCGCGTGTGTGTGCCTGCGCGAATTTCGGCACGCCGTAAAAAGCCTCCGGCCCCGGAGTTTATTAAACCGGCGTTAATTAGACATTCTCTCGAGGGGAACGGCCAGGGCGCGACACATATATACACGCGCAACTTCGCGAAGTGACTCCTTCGAGATTCCTGAAGTGCATCTCGTGCTCTTACCTTCTCCCCAGCGGAGAAGACTGCGCCTGTGGACCACCCGCACGCAGTAGGACTTCCTCTCTCCCTCTCTCTCCTCCTCTTCGTTTCTCTTCCTCCTCCGCCGCTGTTCTTCGGCTTCCTTCGTCCGCTCTCTTCCTGCTATTCTCTTCCTCCTTCTCCTTTCTGCTCCCGGATCTTTTATCGCCGCGCGCGATTTTCTTTATACTTCACTTCCGCGCCGGCCCGCCGCAATTGAATTCTTTTTCCACCTGTGGATATGTAAAAAAGATCGAGCACGCAGGTCCGCAGTGTACAGTGTATATAGCGCGCCCGCGGAGTTATAGGGTCCTATTGTGAAGTGAAGCCGTAAAGTTCGATTGCGTTCGAGGAATTCAAGGGATGCGCGCCTTGAGCTGCGCGGAAGAACGAGCAGTTATTATATATTATAGTGCAGAAAAATGATGATTGGAAAAATAAAACGGGCGCAGGGAAAAGTGCGGAGCACGAGAGCTTTGTATATAAGTGCTCTAATTAGCGAGAAAATTCTGACGTGCGCGAGAGGTTATTCGATTATACGGCGCCCGCGCTGTATTGTGGTAAATATATAATTTATGAGAGAGTAAGTCAATGTTTTATCATTGAATATTAAAAAAAATGTGGAGTTTATTAATGCTCATAATAACGTAATTTATAGCCGGCAGGTTCAATTATCCTCGTGCAAAATTTTATTAATTATAATGTGGTTCCATATAATGGAAACAAATATCTCCCTCCATTATATACACATAATTATAAAATCACAGTAATACATATATCGGCGTAATAAAATATTTAAATACCACTAAAGAAATTTATGGCAATTTTATGAGGGCAAGGAAATATATATACACGCGACCGTCAAAACATTTTCAAATATACGCACACGCGCGCATATAAAATAATAAAAGAGAAAATAATGTGAATTTTACTATACACAACAGCCCGGTTCTCGTAATCACTTATTCATGGGAAAATGGACTTTAAAAAATTTCGCTTGCAGATCTTTAATTCGACTAGACATTCATCCCATTCTTTTGGGCTTACTCTCCCTTTTTCTTCACGTTTGTTCCGCGCGCGTCTTTATTTTATCATTTTTTCTCCCGCTATGCAGCATGCCGCGGTTCGCTTTTGCTTTCATTCAATTTGCCTCGTTTCCTCGCATTCCCATTGTCCCTGTCCCTCCACGCGTTATATCCCCTCCCTCAGCAGCGTTCTTTCGCCTTTTCCAGTCTCATTTGACTTTGTGTTGGCAAAATATTTTTACATCCCCTTAAAATAGCTTCCCTCTGCTCCGCCTAGCATGCACTGCGTTTGCGCACGCTTTTCCGCGTCCTAATGAGCGACTAGAGCGTAATTAAATTAACATTCCCTCTGAGTTTCTCTTTATCATGCTCGTTTGTTGTCTCCTTCATTTATTAGTCAGATTACCTTTGACGTGCAGAGTACGTTGCTTCCAGGGAAAGTTTGTGGTTTCTGGAAAATAGATTTTTTCGAAGACATTGAGACCAATTTCAGATATCTAGAAATAATGAAGCCTTATAGTATTCGTATTGCGTTTTGATGGACCCTTTTTTCATAACTCTATGTAAATATGTATGTCACTAAAAATTAATGAAATTATTATCAGTGAAGAAAAAACGAGTTTTGATTTAATCTTTCGTCTGCTAAAAAATAAATATGCTTCTTCTAAACACAAAATATAAAGTAAAAAAATGTACGCATCACGATAAAAGGTAACTTTACTTTTTATACTATAAAATTTATAAATGCTAAGGACTTTATTTTAATAACTAATTATCAAAGTTCCCTTATAAAATAATTATCTGTTACAATTTGGTTGTTACTAAATAAATAACTGAAAGAAAATTTAATTTATTAATTTAATCTCCCTCATTTGAAGTATATTTCCTTTAAACACTTGCATTAAAAAAGTTTACATACGAACTCCCAAATTCGAAATTCAATCTACAGAAAGAGACGCGTAATCACTGACTATTACTTCAAAAGATTCTGACCTACATAATTTCAACAACAAATAAATATTCAAGCTGGAAAATATACGTATAAATGAACGAATGATTTTAATGATTTTATCATTAATATGCAACCATGTTCACATCCGTTTACA